>JABBWB010000317.1:0-48421 GCA_016628085.1 Suillus occidentalis
CGCGTGCAAGGCTTGGATAGGCGAGGATAGAAGTGCATGGCGCGCAGCTTAAGCAAGTGTGAAGAGACTGCTATTGCAAATAAGCAAGGAGCTTCTGGAGGTGATCACGCAAAGTGTGAATATGTGAGGAAGACAATTGAATTTTAGATCTGAGCTCTACTGTGCAGTGGGAGCATGTGGGTGGAAAAGTCAACCAGGAATCAGAAAATGTATGTAGAATATATGTAAAGGTTCAAGCATCACTAGGCGTGCAGGACTGAGTGCGCGAGCCGAGTAAGCTAAATATAGACATGAAAGTAGGTAATATGGGATTCATATACATGCGAAGCGTGATGGCGTGTGTGTAACACCGGAGCTATGTTAGATAAAAGGGTATAGTATGAGAAAACGCACCAATAGACACCAGTGGGATATGGATGGATGGATGGATGGATGAGCACACAAGTCACGCGACTGCACGAGGCCTATCTGCAAAAAATAAATAGGTGTGCATATGCATGATGCTATTCCTTAGGATAAGAGCTGGCTGATGCGTGGAAAAGGAGGGAATGTGAGAATGTAAGCCCAGGGAGACACAAGTCTCTACATTGTGCATGTGATGCGTGATAGTGTGGGAACACGAAATGCAAAGTGCAAAAGTGTATAGAAGACAAGCAAAGGATGATGGCTGGATGACTATGGCTTCAAGCTCTAGCTATATACACAATAATCTAGTGGGAGTGAGGTGGCATCTAGTGGGAATCTAATGTGGTAAAAAGGTGAAAAGTGTGAAGCTATATATCTCGCTATGTGAAAATAAGCCAAGCCAAGTATGAGGTAAGGTGTGTAAAGATGTATGTAAATCAGGGTCCATACTATAATACTAGTCCACACCCGTTGTGCCTTTGGCACAGGAAGCCAAAAAGAGTGCTTTGCACTCTTTTGTGGCTCCCTGGCCTTGGCTGCATCCCAATAATCAGAGTAAATTTTAAAATAAAATTTAAATATTTGAGCTGGTTTAATAGGAATATTGAAGTAGTTTATTTGTGATTTTGTGATTTTGTGATTTTCCCATTTTCCCGGTCTTTGAATCTATACTGTTCCCAAATTTCCCCCACTGATTTCTTCCTGCATTCCTGTCTCTCCCATTGTCTGGTTTTGCTGTTTTCCAATTCTCTGATTCTTGTGTTTTGCACTGTGGTATTGTCTCCCGTCTCCCGTCTCCCATCTCCTGTTATCCGTCTCTCCCATCTCCCATCTCCCATCTCCCATCTCCCATCTCCCATCTCCTGTTATCCGTCTCTCCCATCTCCCATCTCCCATCTCCCATCTCCCATCTCCCATCTCCCATCTCCCATCTCCCATCCTCCCATCTCCCATCTCCCATCTCCCATCTCCCATCTCCCATCTCCCATCTCCCATCTCCCATCTCCCATCTCCCATCTCCCATCTCCCATCTCCCATCTCCCATCTCCATCTCCCATCTCCCATCCCATCTCCCTCTCCCATCTCCCATCTCCCATCTCCCATCTCCCATCTCCCATCTCCCATCTCCCATCTCCCATCTCCCATCTCCCATCTCCCATCTCCCATCTCCCATCTCCCCACTTTCCTGTTTTCCTGTTTTCCTGTCCCCTAATTTTTCTGTGTTATTGTCTCTCATCTTCCTAATTTCTCATTTTCCTGTTGATCCATTTTTGAGCTTTCCTATTGTCCATTTTTCCTATTTAACTGCTCTCCCATCTCCATCCTCTGTTTTTAAGTCTTCCTACTGGTTCCAATTTAATTAGAATTTATTGTCTACATGTAATATTCAACAAAATAACAAAATACCCCACTGCTAAGAAAGCACAATGGTGTTTGAGTCGCCACTCTAAAACATGTGACAGCCACGCTGTCTTCTTAGATAGATGTTCTATAGATAACCACCTATAAAATCAAATATCTCCACGGTCAGTGATTCAGACAAATACCAATGACTGATAACGTGGTCGCTCGTGGGTGGCTGTTCAGCGATGCTTGAAGATACAATCAGCGGGCAGAATCTCTGTGAGGTCAGCAGTGAGCAGTCAACTCGACGATGTGCAGGACACGGAAACAATGTCAATGACAATAATGAAGAAAATAAACAGAATAATAACAACAACGTCAAAGAAGATCACCCGAAGCTCTTGTCCTGCAGCAACAGCACCACCAGAAAGTTGTGCGAAGCAAATAAAGGTCACTCCCAAAGCACAAGCAGGTAGGATCAAAGGTCAGGACTGATCAATTGCTCTCCGGACTCCACGCAATATTGAACCTGCTGCCAAGGAACTCACAATGAGTATTAAACAGAATCAGAAACGGACGTCCTTGGTGTTCAGCACCAAGTCCCCTTTCAATAGCTAAAGCCTCGTGACAATGAAAACCCTGGCTCAGTATCGCTACTCAGATGAGTAAGGTCAAGCTTCCCGTTATCAACTCCTGAAGTCTCCCCACTAAGCTACTCTGAGCCTTAGATGGACAAAAGAGACAAACACAGAGATTCCGGAATATGCAAGTTGGTAAAACAAAGAAAACTCAGAGAAATATCTATGACAATGACGAAACCGACAAATGGAACAGAACCAGGTCTGCTGGTCGTGGAGCACAGCGTACTCACACTTTTACTGATTATAAGGGTATTTTCTAAGTGGGTTCGCCTCAGAATCAGGTCCAGTTGCCAAATTTCAATGTTTATCGACATATATAAGCGAAATAATCATATACATGTGCATATCATACCATCATATGCCAAAAAACGCGCAACTAAATTCAGTCCTAGATGCGCAGGTGGGTGGGAAATGTGATGTGTTACTACGATAAGATAACAAGACACTACCATAGCAATATTACGTAATCAATACAATAGTGAAAATCAAGCAAAGTCAAGGCAAGTCTGAACGAGGTTTTCGCCCTTCGCCACGCATGAAATCAAGCAAAAATCACAAAAATCAAGCAAAGTCAAGCCAGGTCTTAACGAGGTTTTCGCCCTTCGCCATGCAAGACAAGGATAAGGATAAGGATAAGGATAAGGAAATGGACGATCAAGACTACGATAAGGAAAAATAAGAAAACAAGCAACAGACAAGGATAAGGAACACGTGAGTCAAGGATAAGAAATACGATAGTCAAGACAAGGATAAGAAATGCGACAGACCACGATAACATAACATATGATAACATACGATACGATAGTCAAGGATAAGGATAACAAGCAATACGATAACATAACTTACGATAACATACGATACGATAGTCAAGGATAAGGATAACAAGCAATACGATAACATAACTTACGATAACATACGTTACGACAGCAATACGATAGTCAAGGATAAGGATAACAAGCATTGGAGAAAAACGCACAAATCAAGCAAAGTCAAGGCAAGTCAGAACAAGGTTTTCCAGGCATCCAAGTAGCAAAAAATGCGAAAAATCAAGCAAAGTCAAGCGAGGTCTTAACGAGGTTTTCGCCCTTCGCCACGCATGAAATCAAGCAATACCATAGCAAATAAGCGCAAAAAATAAGCAAAGTCAAGCCAAGTCCGAACGAGGTTTTCGCCCTTCGCCACAGATGAAATCAAGCAATACCATAGCCAAAAAAAAACGCAGAAATCAAGGAAAGTCAAGGGGAGTCTGAACGAGGTTTTGTCGTAAGCCCAGGCGTCACACCAGACGAAATCAACGGTAAAATGACGCAAAAAAAGCAAAAATCAATCAAAGCGCAGCCAAGTCTGAACGAGGTTTTCGCTAAAAGCCACGCAAGACAAGGATAAGGATAAGGATAAGGATAAGCAAACAGAGCATCAAGACTATCTACTGGACTATTGCGCCGACCCTGCATTTGCACGCCTGACGTTCGGAACACAAAATATGATGTTTCCTGGGCGTGGGAACAATATCTGAGTCACGTACAATGGACTACACCATCTTGGCTTGAGGCACCATCTCTCACTTCCATGATTACTAAGCAGGTCTTGTCTCGCTGACCAATTTAAAATGACAAGTATTTGCAACATTAAAATGATGATTCCCAATGTATGCCTCAACTACATATCAACTCAACTATCTCAAAACATCCGTCAATAGTGTTATTATGTAACCCCAAAGTGGCTATTGTTCCCTGCGATCATATAAGGCAACTTGCGGAAGCTTTATTCTTTTCGCTAAATCAAAGATAAATCACCAGATAATTGAATAGGTGGCAAACCACAGTTTGACCAAGCCAAGAAATGTCCGTTATATATCCCTCTACCTTATATCCCAGCCCCCTGGTCATCTGCCATCATATGCCTCATGTCCTTCTATATAAAACTCCATTTTTGGCACATAAGCAGTACTAAATCAGCAAGATATGCTTGATGCCTCCATGTATGGCTTGACCCAAAGATGAAATATATTCCATTGCCAGGCCAGAACACCTGACAGAAGCCCCCCTTGTTCCCTTGGCCATTTAAGTAGGGCTCCCCCATATAAAACTGCAAAAATACCCTATTAAACCAATAAATAAAAACATTACTCACAATATCCACTTGATGTCTCCGCGGATGGCTTGTGCCAAAGATGAAATATGTTCCATTAGCATACAAAAACCCCTGCCAGAAGCCCTGCTTGTTCCCTTGGACTTTTAAGCAGGGCTCCCCTATGTAAAACTGCAAAAACACCCTATTATATAGGAAAAACTGTATCATATGACCTATATCTGCTTGATGCCTCCATGTATGGCTTGTGTCAAAGATGAAATATGTTCCATTAGCATACAAAAACCCCTGAGAAAAGCCCTGCTTGTTCCCTTGAACTTTTAAGCAGGGCTCCCCCATGTAAAACTACAAAAATGCCCTATTACATAGGAAAAACAATGCCATATGACCTATATCTGCTTGATGCCTCCACATATGGCTTGGCCCAAAGGTGAAATATATTCTGTTACCACTCCAAAACATGTGACAGAAGCCCCATTTGTTCCCTTGGACTTTTAAGCAGGGCTCCCCCATATAAAACTGCAAAAACGCCCTATAATATAGATATAATGGAGCCATATGACCTATATCCACTTGATGCCTCCGCGGATGGCTTTTCCCAAAGATGAAATATGTTCTATTAGCACACAAAAATCCCTGACAGAAGCCCTGCGTGTTCCCTTGAGCATTTAAGCAGGGGTCCCCCATGTAAAACTGTAGAAACACCCTATGTTATAGATAAAAGTGAGTGATATGAGCAATATCCGCTTGATGCCTCATCAGATGGCTTCTCGCAAAGATGAAATATGTTCTGTTAGCATACAAAAACCCCTGACAGAAGCCCTGCTTGTTCCCTTGGCCATTTAACTATGGCTCCCCCATGTAAAATTGTAAAAACACTCTAAATCCTAGGAAAAACAGAGCCATATGACCTATATCCGCTTGATGCCTCTGTGGATCACTTGGCCCAAAGGTGAAATATATTCTGTTACCACTCCAAAACATGTGACAGAAGCCCCATTTGTTCCCTTGGACTTTTAAGCAGGGCTCCCCCATATAAAACTGCAAAAACGCCCTATAATATAGGTATAACAGAGCCATATGACCTATATCCGCTTGATGCCTCCATGGATGGCTTTGCTCAAAGATGAAATATGTTCTATTAGCACAAAAAAATCCCTGACAGAAGCCCTGTGTGTTCCCTTGAGCATTTAAGCAGGGGTCCCCCATGTAAAACTTGAAAAACGCCTAGTTTATCTGGGTAAAACACAACAATATGAGCAATGCCTGCTTGTCTTGGTTAGAGTCTGGGTATGAATGTATTGTCTCAGTGCCTCTTCTGTGGGCTCGCTTAGAGTTAGGATGATAACATATTTTCTTGGTGTCTCGGTTAGAGTGAGGATGATTATATATTCTCTCGGTGTCTTGCTTCTCGAGCCTCGGTTAGTGTTTGGATGAGAACGTAATCTCTCGGTGTCTCTGTTCTCGTGTCTCGGTTAGAGTCAGGATGTGAACGTAGTCTCTCGGTGTCTCGGTTCTCGTCTCTCATTAGTGCCTCGGTTAGGTTTGAAAGACCTACACACACAGTGCCTACCAATACATAACAAAATTATTACTTGTCACAACACTACCAATGGCAACAATGCCCAATATTTATTGTTATTGGCTTCCAGTGGCACTATTACACCACTGACAGTAGCTAGTCACCTAGCATATATATCATCAGCTACTCAAACATCCTTTATATACCTTCATGTTGTAATTAACACCTGACAACATTGCTTTTGAGCCTCTGCAACACTTATTATGTAAGCCAATTATTTCACTCACAAGATAACACAATTGTATGGCTTATATTCTTCCAATGGTTGTCTTAATTACTTCACAGTAGCTAATAATCTGTCAATTAAATAGGCTCATATATAATAATGATGCTTTCGACTGTTATTTTGGTTTGTTTGTTGCATGCATAGCTCATCCCTACAAACAAACAACGTCTCACATTACGTAATTTCTTTCTCTTCTTCCTCAACCACCATCTCCCCTATTGGATGCGAGTTAGGGGCGTCGTCAATCCTCTCATTTCTATTCCCCAAAGCGCAAACGCTTTGGGGTTCTTCGTCGTCGAGCGCAAACGCTCGATGACACCCATTTCTACACTCCAGAGCGCGAACGCTTTGGTTCATTTCGTCGTCGAGCGCAAACGCTCGACGTCTATTATTTCTACACCTCAGAGCGCGAACGCTTTGTTTTATTTCTTTGTCGAGCGCAAACGCTCGTCGTCTCTCATTTTCAATCCCACAGCGCGAACGCTTGGGTTCCATACCTCGTCGAGCGCAAACGCTCGTCGACAGTATGTTCTACTCCCCCTATTTTGTCGATATCCTCCGTCAAATTCATACATCCACACGACGTATTACCCCCGCTTCCCCTCCAAATCGTTCAGTTCAGTCCTCGTTCCATTAAACATCCTGATCCGTAGCTCCCAAAGTCGGAATTTCACACATGAAGGCGAGTCCCTCTATATTACCTTCGCATCTCTTTCATTAACGCTATCTACATTCGTTAACTAACAGAATTTTTGAATCCCTTCTAATCGCATTCCCGCTGACATTTGCGCGTCCTTCGACCTTTCGTTCTCCTGATGCTGGAAATCGGCCATCTGCGTTATCGTCACTTCAATCTGTAGCGTGTGGGTTTTGGTGACTCAGGTAAATCCAATGGTTTCTTGATGACGTGAAGCGACAGCTGATGACCAGTTTATAGGTCATCGCATACCTCATCTGCCTTATCCGATCGTTGAGATCAGGGCATCGTATGACCTTGGCCGAATGCTAGATAGCGGGAAACTAACCGACACTTCAATTATTGTGAGATGCTCATTTCAATCATGGAAATGAGCTATTCGGTGAGCGACTTGTCATCGTTCATGCCCATATTTTAACATCTCGTAGATCTATCCTTCTCATCTGGTGTGCGCCCTTCCCTTACGCTCAGGTCCGCCGTTGAAGGTGCTCGCGGCAATGCACTCTGTCTGATGTGAATACTCCTTGCTATAACCCTATCTCCAGGTATATGGCCGTAGGCCACTTTTCAAATTTCAAGACTGCTTTCAATACTAATGCCTGCCTTTACCAGATGCTACAACACGTCAATCTTGTTGTCAGCAACTTGAGGGCGTCTCCGGGGTGAACATCGTACGTTAACGTTTCTGTTCCTCTCTAAAAGTCAACGTCCACTGAAACTTTCTCAGCAGTAACTCGCCAACGCCTGGATCATACGCAAAATCTCGTATTTGATCTCCTACGCTGACGCATATCTTCAGAATCTACGTCTACCTACAACTCTCATTCTTCATCCCACTTGGCCCTTCTGCTAAACGATATGCCTCATACAGTCACTTGACTGTCGAAGAAACAAACTCCAAATCCTCTACGCTGATCTCATTTCTGTCTACGCCCTTCATCCGTCCATTGGTCCCAGTGCGTCAGTTTTGGACGCCTCCCACAACGATCTCGCATTCCTCAAATTCGCTCTTTGCTTCCCACTGCATATATCGCACACGCTCATGCTCCTTGACTTCTCCTACGCCTTGTCTCTAGACGCATTGTACTCCCAGCATTCATCCGTGTACACCCACATTCATCCCCACCTTCCTTCGGTCACTCTTCTTCCTCGTACATGGACTCTGCTGTACTCGCTTGACCAACGCGGTATCTCGTTGAATACGCTGTATTCTTGACGTGAACCCTAGTTTCCTTCGATGCCCGGCTTAACGAAAGGAGCTCAAGTTGTCGTCGAAGATGCAAGACATGCAATTTTTGGCGTGTGGATGGGGGTGGATTGCGATGGGAAAGAGGAGGGTGTTATTGGATTGGCGAATCGTGAGTTCTTTTCTCTTGTCGTCTGCGTCTTTGGAACTTATTTTCTCTGGTCTGCTTCCTCTCTAACTGGATAGAAGGCGGGACGCTTGATCTGATTTTGTGCAGCTCACCAACCGTTTTGATTTACAAGCCTCGCCGGACCTGTGGGCCATGAGTGGGCGTTTGCCATCCTCGTTTTCCTCTTGCCAAGCTCTTAACCCCACAAAACGCATGGCTATAGAAAGCCCCGTCGTCACTGTAAGCCATCTTTCGTCGCGAGTCCTCGATATTTGTTCACAAAATGCATAGGGTGTATGCCACGTATTGCTATTTTATCCAACGACCTTTGTTCGTGTAATTCAACTGTCGCCTACACCTCCGGCAAATAAGGCGGCAGCTGCTCCTTCAAATGCACCTGCAGGATCTCGTGCACAGGCTTAACACCTCCTGCACCTTCATTGCATGATTCTCGTGTATCGTCATTCCGCGCACTGGTACAAATAGTCTCGTTTCATGGACATGGTTTGTTTCCATTCTATCGTTATGTTTTTCTTTCGCATTTCTTAGTTCCTGCGTTCAGGTCTTTACCCGGCTTTGAGCGATTCGTCTGCGAGCGTTTCGTCCCCACAACGTTCGTGGCCCTTCCATCACCTCAGTTTAATATCAAGGACGCTCGGTTGACGGTCGTACGTTTGCAAGCAGGTATGCGATCAGTTGTGACCATCACGCTCCGTTCTGACGACGCTGAAAGGGTTGATTTATTTCAATCCAACTATCACGTCGACAAATATACCTCTCTTGCTCACTCGCCTCGCCCCAATCTTGCTATTCGCCTTGCAACGTAACCTCGTGAGTTCACTCCTAAACTTTCAGCTGCCGCACTCTCGACTCACGCTTTCTTATCAGGCATCCACTGGTTGACGCAATTCTCTCACTCTGGATTCAGTTCTAGCCGCAATTCCATTTCCAGCTCATGCCTCGCCTTCTCAGGTTACACACCGAACTACTTCGAGAATAGCTCGTCTTGTGAGACCAAGAAACGGATCTTCTCCCACTCAGCCATATCTACTTTCCCTCCACGACATACAAAGAATCCGTTTTCCTTCTCCAATTCACATACATAAATTAGACTCCCTTCAAGTTCATAATGTCGTCTCTCCAACGACTCTGCTCAGCCGGAACGCAAAATCAACTGGTTAATAGTAGCTGCGATAGAGGACCTGTTTTTACACCAACCTGCAGCACGTCAAACTGCTTCTCAGCAACTTGAGAGCGCCTCGAGGGAGAACTACGTATGTTGACGTTTCCGTTCCTCTCTAAATGTCAACGTCGCCTGAACCTTTTCTCACAGTGACTCGCCAAGGCCCGGATCACATCAAAAACCTCGTACTTGATCTCCTAGGTTGGCCAGTATTCTCCTGAATATCCCGTCGATCGTGGCGTATCGGCGGGTGTTCATACAGGATCATAACTGATCTCAATCTCCGTCTTCCTCCTACCTCCTACTCGGCCCTTGACGCCTTCTGGCATGCGATAGGCAAACTGTTACTTCACTGTCGAAGAAACAACACCCGACATTTCGGTCGCCAACACAAACTGAATCCGTCCATTTGTCCTAGTCCGTCGGTTCTGGACGCCTCCCACACCCTCGCACTGCTGGATGTCTCCTACGCAAAACTTTCCTCTCTTGATGCATTGCACATCAAGCGCTGATTCGTATACCCATTCTGATTCGTCTCCTGCGCTCACTCGTCTTCCTCGTCCATGGTCTCTCTTGCGCTCGCTCGACTAACGTGGTATCTCGTTGAATACGCTCCGTTCAACATGCGTACCCTACTTGCCTTCGACGCCAGCCTTGACGATGATGCGATTTCGGGGTGTGCACGTGGGATGGTTTGCGGTTGGAAAGAGGAGGGTGTTATTGGAGTGACGAATTGTGAGTTGCCTTGCCTCTTCCCCTGCGTCTTTGGAGCTTACGTCCTTTCATCAGCTTCCTCTTAGGATACCGCCGTCCTTCAAACAAAGACGACAGGACAGAACACGCAACCCTTGATGTGTGCAAATGGACAGGGAGGAATGATTATGTCGCTCGGTGTGCCCGGGCTTATATCTTTTGCTAGGCGGTGAGTATTCTTTCCCTGCCAACGTGTTCATTTTTGACATTTGTCTTTATTAAAGACCAAGCACTCGCTTTGATGCTTTAGGTTACTTTACCCGCGATAGACGTTGAACGATCCCGCACACTGTCTAAGAGCTCAAATTGAGCCGTTAGCCAAGCGCTCTTCATTCTCTTTGAATGTCCTTGTATGTATCTCCCGTGCTTTACTAGGAGGTTAGCAACCCTGACATTCGACGGCTCAGCGCTCAGTACACACGCATTACACCTGTACATCTGTGAGTGCGCAAGGTGCCTCGTTCATCCAACGCAATGAAGCCTATTTGGTAGGTCTGCGTTGGTTCCCTTGTGCGGTTTGTACTTATTGTTTCTGGCCTTGGATCTCGCCTTAGCACGTTCGGCTTCGTTCCTTAAGTTTGTTGGTGTAACGACATTGCGAAGTCTGGGGTTATCATCTGTTCCTGAGGAACTCCATGCTGAACAACTTAGATGTAAGCTTAGTTTGTCGTCCGAAGAACCAGTCAGATGTTGACGATTGCCCAGGTCTTGCGCTACGCGTTCTCTATCGTCTGCGATCGCTGTCCGAACAAATGCTGTTGTCATTCCGTTTGCACTCGTCGCCAGGCATCTCGACGGCTCATACACACGCATTCCTAGTATCGTCGACCGACTAGTTGGTTAGTTAGCTAAACGCCAACTATAGTCCCCCACGGCCTGCAAAATTACTCGAGATATACATGGGGGTCACGCACGATGTGCCAAATTCATGGATAGTCCCTTGCTGTGCAGCATTTTCAATTGGTTATGCACCTGTGCCAGATCAGCCACTCTCATCTCGCGACTACCCTCACCAACGTCGCGTATGTCCGCCTTCAAGAATATATTGGCAACCATCTTCAAAACGTTGATATCATCATTTCCCTCTTCCATGACGCCCTATCCATATGAGTTGTTGGCTTTGCCCCCCATAGATTCCCTTCGAAGGAATTCCTATAAATGGCAATTGTGGAAGATGGTTAGGGAATGCCAAGTCGAATTCCTTGGGAAATGTTGGAAGGAATGATGAAATTGAGGAATGCCAAGTCAGGTACCTTGGGAATTGATATCCATATGAGTTGTTGGCTTTGCCCCCCATAGATTCCCTTCGAAGGAATTCCTATAAATGGCAATTGTGGAAGATGGTTAGGGAATGCCAAGTCGAATTCCTTGGGAAATGTTGGAAGGAATGATGAAATTGAGGAATGCCAAGTCAGGTACCTTGGGAATTGATATCCATATGAGTTGTTGGCTTTGCCCCCCATAGATTCCCTTCGAAGGAATTCCTATAAATGGCAATTGTGGAAGATGGTTAGGGAATGCCAAGTCGAATTCCTTGGGAAATGTTGGAAGGAATGATGAAATTGAGGAATGCCAAGTCAGGTACCTTGGGAATTGATGGAATATTGTTATGTAATGGTATCAAAATGGTTAGTTATTGTGCCAAATATAGGCAGAGCGGAAGGAAGAAGAAGGACGGATGGAAGAGGAATACCCATATATATATAGCAGCAGAAGAATGCCAAGGAAAAGGAATGCCCATATGCAGAAGGTGAAGACGGATGGAGGAATGATTCCCAGGCTTTGTGAGTGAGACTTGCATGTAGCACCACTCTGTGCACAATATCACTATCAGAGTCCCTTGTTCATGGGTCATCTTACCTATCTGTTGCTTGTCGATGACTCGCTTGCTGCTATCCCTGGGTAAATATTAGAGCTGAACCAAGGTAACTTTGCTTAGTTTTGACACCGAGGCAGATCAGTACAGCTGGTATCTTTCATGCCTCGTTGTAGATAAACTCCCTAATGAAATGCTCCATCTGTCCTGTCACTTGGTGGTTCATTCTAAATAGTGCTCCGGCGCCACTCACGCTCTCTAGTAGGATCCGACATGATGAGTTAGGTGGAATATGAGAATTCTGTAATTACATAATGCAAAAAATCATGCATGGATGAGCTCTGGTATTTCCGATCGGACGTGTTGCATTGGATAGTCCTCATCGTGTTGTGCATCGTCCTCGCATCGTTTGCATCGCTCTCGTCACCCTTTTCATTGCGCAACATCTTGTTTTCACTGGGTTTTCCGAGTCGTTGCACATTGCGATTGTATTGCATCGACGTCATACTTATAAATCTTTCAACGACTCCGCATAAGTGTCTCTGACCATTCAAAACATCTTCAGCATGTTTCTTTTTGCTACCTCCATGTCCTTTTGTGCAAACTAGCTTACATGACATACGCTGAAGTTCGTTCATCCAACCCGGCCCAAGCTGATATGACCTTTGATGCGACTCGTAGTCGCTGCAGACCACCGATACAAGCCATACCTATGGTGCAGGCAAAGAATGTATGCGTCTCCACTTTCTTTTTATTCTATTCGCTCACCATGAACAATTCATTGTTACGATACCGGTCATGCTCAAACACCGCTTCAATGTCTCAAATCGCTCCGTCATGCACAAATTCCAGCTCGTCATATTCCCTTGGAGACATAAACCCTGGACACGAAAAGTCCGTTGCCCAGAGGCTGGCCACGCAGAGTGGCAGCCTCCTCATGACCATATCAATAGTCCTGATTTATACATACCTTGTGCATCTTTTTTCCTATCAATTCATCCCTTCTGATTCGTTGTGCAATCATGGCACTCATCACATACATTCTTGTAGCAGCACTTAAAACGGACCTGCAAGAACTATTTCACCCTCAATTTCTGTGAACACGCGCTCTCATCGTCGTCCTACTCGACTTTCTCTTCGTTCAGTGTGATTGCTACCTCCTCCACCTCAGGCAGCACTTCTCGGTAGCAACAAAGGTCTGTGAGACCCTATTTTTATGTTGGGATTATATGTTCTATGAGACCCAGTCTCGGGGATGATCTAAATTATAGCACGTACCAAATATACCTTGCTTCCTCCTCAGCGCCTTCCTGGATCCTCGTGGCCCTCCCTGGATACCCCGTACCTCCCATACGACTCCGCAGGATCCTCGTCAAATCACGGTCCTGCTTCATCGAGCCTCTGGGATAAGGTCCATGGCGTGCCTGCCAAATACAGAGCCTCTGCACCCTCCATCTTTGACGCTGTTGATTCGTCAAGTCCGTTTTTCGTTCTTTGTTTGCTCTATGCTGCTCACTACTAACCTAGTACTTGGTCCTACCATCATGCCTCCCGCTCGCACCATGCGTGGCGCTCAGCCAACGTTGTCAGCCCTCGATGAAAGCGGAGAAAGACTTGCCACAAGAGTCGCTCATGTCAAAACTACTATGTTTGCCATCTTCTCCGTCGACTCAAATCATAGCCAACTGTGTTCATCTTGCTTGCGTCATGGTTGGGGTTCAGGTTGATCAGAGAGACATAATCCGGATTGATAAAAGGTATTATCGACTCATTGGTGTTCCTTCTGCCGTGATTAACAAATAGATCGTGTAGTTCCGGTCTGCCTTGACTAAGGGAGTCTCTTTTGGCGCAGTTCCAAAAGGTTCTCTGGGCATACAATGGAGGCGGGCCCGACAAAGATAGCACAGGAGTCGCACGCCGGGCATGGAACCTTCTTGATATAATCTGTCGCATCCTCGAGCTCGCTGGACGTGTGCAAGTACGAGCGAGGTCATCCGAACAAAATGATCCCTCAATTTGTTGACAGCTCTGTGAAAAGTGTTGGGCTTCATGTTCGCTGCTGCCAACTTTTCCCGTGACCCTGCAAGTTTGAGGTGTGCCAGCTTCTTTTCGCAAGGTGATTCCCACTCACTGGAAGATTTGACTGGGTGGTGGAACGCCTCGACTTCACCTATTCCGACAACCACGAAGCAGCATTTGACAGCCTTTTGCTACTGGGTAGCGATGGAGTGCGCTGCAGCCCCGCTAAACAACATCTGTTGGTCGAGAGGCTCGTCACCTGTATGGACAGCTGCATGCCCCCCCCCATTTACGCCACGCCGCTCTTTGCGCTACTCACAGCGCCCAAGAGTAAATGGCCTCGATCAATGTCATTGATGACGCACTACTGGACATGATTTTGACTAAGCTCCCTCCTGCCATTCTGTCTGTGGTTTTCCTGCACACAAGTACAACACCCGCCGATGATGGCCCTGACAGCTTTTTGATTATAGACGTGACTTGCGCTATCTCGAACTGGTCTGCCCTTGTGAGGAATTCTGACTGGCACCTTCGTTTGTATGGGGATCGCCAAATAGATCGGTGCATTAGCATGATCCCAGAGTACTGCGATTTCGAACCACCCATGGAGCATGCCTTTTACAAAGCTAGCATTCTCCTCCGAATCGCACCGGAACAGACGTCGGATACATCGCTCGATTCTGTTACAGAGCAACGGTGGTGGGACGTGTTGAGCGCTATAGACCCTCGCATCAACCAGCTGCATGGCCCTTGTCATTAGCCAATGCTCTCGCTCTCGCTATGAAGTTGGTTTGAGAAGGGGTGAGATATTATTCAACGGCGCTAATATAATAAATGTTTTTATGATAGCCATGTCTATACAATGTATGTGTGATCCTGCTCCTGGTGACAACACCGGCGCTGATCTCAGTTAGACTTGGTTACCCCTTGTGCAACCCTCGTATCATGCCTGCCGCCTCATTTTCTGCACATTGGAATTTGGATATGCTCGGTTGACAGACAAGCAAGTGCCTGTCAACAGCCATGGTCTACACCTCCGGCATCATCACCGATGCTATCAAGGATGAGGTGAACGGATGCACAAATACGCCAAGAGCAAAGCACGTATGAGGCCCTGAGTCGATGGTCTGAATCAGTCAAGGAGGATTTTGACATACCTGCCCTCGCACTGTCCAATTGTGCGTGAGACGGCAGGAAGAAGTGATTGGGTGCAGCTGTCAGAATAAATCTTGTAGCATAACGGAATACTGCATCGACTCGGAGTCCAAACAGCTCATGCTCACGACAGAAAGCAAAAGAACTTAGAACATGCCTGAGTGAGAGTGTGAAATAATTGAAGCAGGGTCGAGACTTGAAAGTTACGGTAGTTTTGGATGTGAGTCTCGGTCGTACCAGGCTTGCCAAGAATCTTGCCATTAAATGACCATGACACTGTGCTTTTCGTGCAAAGTGCAGTGTCCTGGGTCATTTACCTTATGATGATACTCGACGACGGTCCCACAATATATCGGGACTGCTATACTGTTATTTTGGACCATTCAAGATGCTGCTATGGTCCATACACGGTCCATGCTCAATGTTTTATGTTTTTGTTGGACTTTTATTCATGGTCTGATTGGCTGCTTAAACCTCTCGAGAGCATCTCAGGAGGCTCGTGAGATGCTCGTGGAGCCATAGCTTAGGTAGGCACAGGTACCTGCCTTCTCAAGTTGATCTCCATACTAACTTCTACATATGATCGCGCGCCAAATTCACGTCACGTCGCTTCACATACCCAGCTGAACCTTCAACTCTCCCTCTCCGACATAGGGCTCTTTATCTGATGCATTTGCTCAGGGTCATTATCTGCACCAGGTATGATAGCATCTTGGACCTACGAAAATTACTGAAGGTACTGTTCCAGATCGTCTCTCCTCCTCTGAATGGAAACCCTTTGGGGCTGCGGTGGAGCGAGCGTCGAACTTCGGGACGGGTGATGTGGACCCTCTGGATGGGTAGTGTTATGAGGGAAGACACACAGTGAGTATCCTCTCATCATTAAAACTCAGTTCTTGATATAGACAGACCGTCGTCACCTTCACTGCGACCACTGTGCCCACAAGCTCCTTCCATGGTTTTTACGGTTCAGTTCGCGTTCGCATCAGGAAAACGTAAGTTATTACAGAGTATACAGAGCTCTACAAAGCGCTACGCAGCACAGTTAGACCCGCCGATGCGGACCAGAAAAAAACTGAACCGGACCATTGAGAACGGTTTTCAATGGCCCGGTTCTGGGTTCGAGAATTTTGTAGAACTAGACTGAACAGGACCACGACACTTATTCTTAATGAGCATCCCTGAGGACCAGGGGGGTGAGCTCCTTACTAGAGTCGTTTGTGATCATCTATTCGGCTGCATTCGATTGACTCTCTCCGCTATGCATGGGTATGGGCGTGCGCGTGAGCATCCTAATGAGTATTCCCAGGACCTGGAGGATGGAGGACGAGCTCCTTAGACTCGCAGGCCTCATTTTCGTTCAACCATTGAAGTGACTCCCTCCGCTATGCATATATTGAGTTTGTATCATCATTTTACCCTTCGAACTCACGCTTCTGACCTTACTTGCTGTTGTTCTTACCGTTGGTGTCTCTACCGTGTCCTTCGCATATACTATAGTACCAAGCAATGCATTGTTTTGAATCTGAATCAGCCCTTGTTCTATCAGAGGAAGAACGAAAAAAAATTCAATTTTCGCCATGAAAGGGTATAGAATGTATATATAAAAAACATATGATTAACAAGAGCAGTTGCTGCTATGCACAGTGTGTTCAAGAAGTACCCTGAGGCTCTTCGTCATGCTATCTGTCGATTGCAGGAAAAAGCTGGAAGATTCTGGTCCAGGTCGAAGTGTGGATGGTACTGCAGGTGCGGTTCAATAATTCACTTTTTTTTATCATGCTGAACGATCGTACCCCAACGAGCTTTCTGCACCGGACGAACTTATTCCCTACTTACTCCAGCCAGAGGTTGCGTCTCTGAGGCCTGACATAACCGCCGTGTGCATACAATCGGCCACGAAGCTCGAACTTGATCACTTGCATCCACTGCGCAAGCAAGTGTGCCGAACGAGAGAAGGTAGGCATTGATCACAACCTCTACATCCCTTCGACTTCACTAACATTCCACAGCGTAAGGATGGACGACTGGAACGAATGCACCGGTGCGGGATGACCCATACTACATCATGGATGGCAGACCTCAAAAGCTTCCTGCAGAGGGTGTCGATTCAACACCCGTCTTCAGATTAGACGGTCCCTTATCACTACCAAAAGGTATATTTATCTCGACGCACATGAACAGGACTGACACCCTTGCAGAGGAACCCTGCATTCCCGGGCTGAGAAGCAGCGCATCCATACGATCCGCTCCTCCGTCGTTTGTCATGGAAAGAGAGGGCGAGATACCTGCTGGCGTTATCATCACGCCGCGACTGTTAACACCCGCGCCATCCTCACGGCGCCAAACTCCAAACCTTGAACTGCCACACACACTGAACGACCACAATTAAGCAGAACATAAAGCTTTTGTGTTATATCAGACACCCCTGCTACTTCGCCCATCCCTGCGCATTGAAACAACACCATAGCCCGGCAGAGGGGCGCCACGTAGCATAGGCTAAGTCAGATGCACATCCCAGGGAAGTGTATACCAGGCAATTTGGACTACAGGGAAAAACATAAAATACCAGAACTGTCCCAGAAGCTGGCCCTCCTAGGCATTACAGCCCAAGTGCACTCTGCCCAGCATGGGGCAGAGGGGGCGCCACTCCGCGTAACATAGGTCCAGGACAAGCCAGATCTATCACCTCCAAATACATGGAGATGTATGCTAGCTGGGAAAGTACAGGCAACAAAACAGCCATGATGGGTGTCATATCGATTGTGTGGACGGGAAAAAGATGAAAGTTGTAATCAACCATGGGCAAATAACAACAAATACAAAACCCAGAAAGTCTGGGAATACCACATCTGGATCCTGTGGACTCTCTAAGGCACCTCTCATTACCCCACCAGCCGCAACAAGCTCACACATCATGGTTGTTATAGGTCTTGTTGCATGGTGAAGTAAGAGAGTGCAGCAGACCTGGCTTTCCAAACAAAGTAGGTTGCTGTCAATGTGAGGCATAACATCTCTCGAGTTGGTATGCTGCATTTTAACTAGTGGCGTGCTACAACATTTCAGAAAGTGCATGGATCGTTTAAGCTTGTCACGCTCGAAGCTATCTAATAAGGTCCAAGTTGATGGAGGAGGGATACGTCATTTGGCAATGTCCATCGCAAGGGTACTCTCATTTTCTGAGTCCAAGTCCGCCATCTGCACATCCTCCAGCTGAGAGGCGGGGTTTTGGCATTTCCTCCTCCCCTCCGCATCTCCACCCTTCCTTCCCTCACCTCTTCCTTCTGATTCGCGTGTCTCGAGTTTGACGAAGAACTCTTGAAGTTCTTTGGAGGGTGGGAAATGGTGCCAGAATATTTGAGGTGCGGTGAATGCGCTCACCCTCTTGAAGTGCTGGTTGTCCTCATCGGTCCTTACCCATGGAGAACTCCAGTGGCACAAGGTACACCGAACCTGGACTTTCTCCCTCCGGTTGCAGACCTGTATGCCTGTTGGTCCTGGATCGCATCCAGCTGTTCCACACAGCTTAAACTGATAACCAAAGGCATGCGTTACGGGGGTGTCCTTCCCAATCTGACGGCATTCGATTTGGCGGGAGCCACTTGCAGCGTTCGCGTACAACGCTACGACAGTTGTGTAGTCCAAAACTTGGTTGTTCGATGTGAGGATGTCCCTCAATGCAGACCACGGATCCGTTTGTCCAAAGACTCCAGTCTCCACAATGAGCGAGCGCACGGTATGAGATATTTGAGATGTGGAGCATCCAGAACCGCCAAAACCAAGAACAAAGTCGAACTTGTCACTGAAGTGCTGTGAGCGAGCGTCGTTCGTTTACAAAGAAGAGGCGCTTACCTCTTCACCAGCGTCACAAGTGATTCAAAATGATGACGCAGCCTGATGGCAGGATGACTGCCGACCAAGAGGAGGACCCTCCGTCCCCCTCTGGCCTTTGCAGTGAGTTCACACCATGGCTTCTTCCCGTTCGCTGTGAAACTAACGGTGGTGTCACCCCTTGAAAAAGAAGAGGCTGCTCCCATGCACTCCATGAACTCTGCACCAAGGGATTTTGTGACAACATCTGAGACTACAGCGCTTCCTTTGACAATCTCATCCGAGTCAGTGTCAATCATGACAAAAAAATTCGGGGGGCATCCTGCCTCTGTGGCTTTATGCATGAGGTTGACGCCATCTGCAAGGATCTTAGCCTCGGACGCGTTTACAGGCAAAGTGTGAATGAACAGCTAGAAGAAATTTTAGTATTACACGCAGGAAGAAGATCAGTTCCACCTACGTTTGATGTTTGTGACTTGTAATGATTCATTAGTTCGACCTTGGTGACCGCTGCAAGGTAGCCTGCCTCCAATGGCTCTACATTGAGGTTTACCAGGCACATCGGCCATTCCATCTTCACCTTCTTTCGCCTTCCAAAGCCAGAATACCCGTACGGCAAAGGAGAATCCTTCTGTCCAGTCCTTGCGCAAATCGGGCACAGGAACTCCTCCTTACTGCAGACTACAGATCCGTGAATAATGCAACCACTGCTCCGAGGAACAAACTGTTCGCAAATGAGGGCGCTGCAGTTGATGCACTGGTGTTGGAACCCAGGTTGTATTGCGTCGCAGCACATGTGGCAATACACTCCAAGTATGTTAGATAAGGTGGTAGATGCATGCTGAAGTAGCTCCTGGTGGCTTCTGGAGATGTTGGATTCACCCCGTGGCACCATACTCCCGATATCTACCTCCCCCGGGCCAGCGCGTGAGATGCCGCTGAGGATAGCACCTGCTTTTGCTTGTCTGCGTCGTTTTGGAGGCATTTCAGAGATGAGTATGGGAAGGAAGGGACGGTGTGTTGTTTGAGCCTAGGCTGCCAAGCAAGCTCAAATAAATGCTTATTAAGCAATGCGATATGCATCTTATCTCACGTTCTCATGTATTCAATATTCTACCCCGAAGTAGTGTTGCTGTCGAATCGAAGTAACCTCGAGGTAACTTCGGTTCGGTTTGAAACTAAGGCAGTTCAATACAAAACCTGATGCTGTGGTTGTAGCGGGACTCTTTGAGCGATATGTGCGCGTAAGACACACAGTGAGGTCATGCGACGAACTTGCTAGAATGAAGAACTCAGTGTCTGACCGCGGTGATGGGTCGTAAATAATCCAATGTTTTGTTGTTATGGCCGGCGAAGTTGGCTGAGTTGTACAGACAGATGCACTCATGCCTGCCTGGTATCTCCGCGGCCTGTTCAAGCAGGTAGGCGTGCACACGGAATGCCATATGGACAGTAGGTACGAAGATGAGAGAATTATTGGTGCAACCGAGGATCCACTCGAGCTCTGGGAACTGAGTTCCACTGATGCCTGACTTGGCTATGCGGAAGATAATGCGTACGTCACTCCTCAAATTTGACCGCCGTACGACATGGTAATGTCCCCTACGAAAGCCCAAGAATCCAAGGACCTCTGCCTCTGATTTTTTTTTGCAGCGTGGCAGTCACTGCAAGCACTGGAGCGTGGTGTCCTGCACGAGAGCGCATCCTGCCTATCTTTTTGTATGATTGCCGGATAGATAAACCCCAGAGGTCAATAAGGTGAGCCTCGTCAACAACCATGACTCATAAGCGCGCTGCGAATGCCTTATTATCCACAACTGACCGGAAACCCGATGATTCGAGCTGCTCTGGAGACAGAAGAATAATTGCAGTCCCTTCACAGACCTTTTTGAATAGGCAGGAATTATCGTTGCTTGCTTTGCGCGCGGCAGTGACAATGTCTTGGTTAATGACAGCGTTCGTAAGTTTAGCTTGGGTCATTTTTTCCGCCTGTCAATCGCATTGACGTTGATTCTCGATGGACATCAATCACTGTGCAGAAACGCACCAAATCATATTCAAGTGCTTTTGTCGGACATATTGCAAGCATTGCAGGATCAGGGGGAAGTTTTTGCCAGGTGCGAATGATGGGTTTTTGGACAGCGCTATAATGACGTGCATGAGTCGAATAAAGGCATCTGTCTTCCCGGATCCCGTAGCCGTCGTGCATAGGACATCCTCGCCATCCAGCATGTGTGTTATGACTTCGAGCTGGTAGTCATGAGTGTCAAATGGCATGGTCTCTTGGAGTAATTTCCGACAGAGAGCACGTCCTTCATCTGAACAGAAGACAAATACCCCCATAGTATTACGGTCATAGAATAGATTAAGTCTTACAATATGTTCATATCTACAGGCTATCTGACATGTTTCGTCTGTTCGGCATGGTCGGACTGGGTTTGATTTGTTTGACATTTGCAAAACGACGCGTCTAAAACAAGAAATCGAGTGTACTACGGTATCGATGGCGCCAACAGATGCAGATTATGTTTTTTCATGCCAGTGTTAGGACGGAATATTCAGCGATCGAAAATCAAGGATTCTGGGAATGAGCGGTACAGGACTAATAAACGGAAAGCCGTGTGTACGGAAAGCCAGCTGTGGTTGTTGCGGAGACAGAGAATTCAAACTCGGCATAGATCGCGACAACGCGCCCCTTTCGTCAACCATCAACGTCCATGTCGGGTAAGTGGTTGGACTCTGTCAGGTCTAGCATCTTCGCATCTTGCTGGTATATCCTGTGCTTCTGAACTGTCTTCTTTCTTTGCGACTCTTGCCCTCCCTTCCTGCATCTCTGAGCTGACTGAGCTGCTATGGCATTCTGGAGCTCCGTAAGTTCCACAAAAAAGTTTTGCAGGTCAGGGGAGGGGGGGAAGTGGTGCCAAAATAATTGAGGTGCAGCGAGTGCGTTTACCCGTTTGAAGTGCTTATTGTCCCTGTCGGTCCTTGCCCATGACGACTGCCAACCGCACTTCAAGCATCGAACGCGGACCCTTTCCTTCCGATTGAAAACACGGAGGTCTGGCGCACATGGATTGCACCCAGGTTTGCCACAAGATCTGAATTCATAACCAAAAGCACGCAGTCCAGGTGCGTCCTTCGCAATTTGGCGACATTCAACCTGTCGAGAGCCATTGACGTCGGTCGCATACACAACTACCGCGGTCGAGTAGTCCAAGACGTCGTGGTTCGAGGTGAGCATGTGGCAGATTGCTGACCAGGGGTCCGTTCGTCCGAACACACCAGTCTCCACAACAAAAGAGCGCACTGTATGGGAGACCATGGAGGGCAACGTTCCTGACCCCCCAAAGCCAATCACGACTTCGAACTGGTTGCTAAAAAAACAGTGAATGAGGACAACGTACATGGCACAAGACATACCTTTTAACTAGGTTTAACACACAATCAAAGTGGTGGGAGACCCTGATCGCAGGTCCACAGCTGACAAGTAAGAGCCCCCTCCAACCCCCTCTGGCCTTGGCGGTGAGGTCGCACCACGGCTTTGTCACTTTTGCTGTGGCGAGTGCAGAGTCATCGCTCCTTGCGGCATCCGAGGACTCTCCCATGCATTTCAAGAAGTCTGTGCCAAGGTAGGCCTCGACAATCTCAGTAATGGTCGTGTTTGTTCCTCCCGCATGTCCTCCAGTGTGTTGTAGCATTCCTGTGAACTCGTCTGAATGTGTGTCGACAATGATGAATGTATTGGGCGGAAATCCGCGACTGATGTTACCGCGCATGAATTCCAAACCGTCTGCAAGCTTCCGAGACTCAGACACATGAGCTGAACCGCGCATGTGTAAGGTTTGTATGAACAACTGTCCGCAATGGAATGTTTATTATGGCACAAATATGGGTTAGTTTCACGTACGTTGTGTGGATGCATGCGATAGTGATTCTCCAACTCGATCTTGACCGTTGTTGAAAGGTAATCATCCTTCAAAGATTCGAGGTTGAGGTTGACAACCGCCATGGGCCAAGCCATCTTCACCCTCTTTCGCCGCCCAAAGCCAATGTAGGCGTACTGCAAGGGCTGGTCCTTCTTGACACCTGTCCTGGTGCACACTGGGCACAGAAATTCATCTTTGTTCTCCACCGACCCAGGATATATACAACCCCTGCTTTTCTGGCCCACTTGTTCACACACAATTGCACCACACTCAATGCACTGATGTCGGTATCCCGGTTGTGCTGCCTCACAACAGAAGTGACAGTATATCCCGATTGAATCGTATGAAGTGGTGAGTGAGGGGATAGGCTTGGTGTGAACGCTCTCTTGATCCGACTCAATTGTTAAGAGGCCAGGTAGCTTCAGAGTTATCGAAGAAGCTGCCAGCGGCACCATGCTCCCAATGTCCACCTTCCCTGGCCCTGCTCGCGATATCCCGCTCAAAATCGCCCCTGGTTTGGCTTTTCTTGTTTTCTTGGGAGGCATGTTACGGATGAATGGGATGAGGAGGAGGAGGACTGTCGATTGTGAGACGTTATTTCCGACTCCCACGATTAGCAGTTCTTGCAACATGTGGGTATGTTCTAAATTTTTTTGGGAATATTATGTCATCATTTATGCAGCAGTTTAATTATACTGAACTGGGGGTAAAATTTGTTTCCGCTGTAATCTGTGAGGCAATTTCAACGACCATGATTGCACCAAGTAATATTTGTGCTTACATGATTTCAAGCCCTTGCGCAGACACAGCTCCGGGTAGTGAGGAAACTGATATCCAGAGAGTGAACATAACGACTGAAAATCTGTAGACGGCGGTCCTCGTAGTAATCATGACAACGGAGGAAAGCTGTTGGAAGGTTGTTTCTTTTGACAGGGTGGCTGAAATGATGCCTACGAGCCAAATGCTCCAAAGTCTACGCCTGTCCGGGTCGGTTTGATCGACAGGGACTGATGGGATTGTTTGTTCATTTTTCGCAGACCCGACAGGGTGTAAAATCGTCGTCTGACGAAACGAGAGGCTCGGACTAGAGATGCGGAAGGAAGACTCAGTCTTAGTTAGAAAAACTACTAATGACAAGTTCATACCTAGAGACGCGGAAGGAAGACTGGGTACCGTTGGCACTAAGTATGCAAAGAAAACAATAAGTAGCTCACCTTATTCTTATTTAGAAAGACTGAGGGAAATCAAACACCCTGCATGCTAAATACGAAGGGATCGTTGAGACGGAGAACGAAAGTGAACGTGGATGGAACATGTATGATAAGGCGAATGTGTATGTAAAATAGATACGTACGAAGGATGCATCGTGATACTTCAACGATGATCGATGAGATCATACACCTGACGAAGAGCCTGCTGTTTAAACCAGATAGAACATCCGCCACGGAGTTCTCTCTGCTCCTGGGACGTGATAAACGCGGAAGTCGAGGTTGTGCTCGATTAAGACGCTCCGGCTGATAGCCAGGCTGTCCTGTTCACACATGGTGTCATCACGGATAGAACGTAACGGATAGTAATGTGAAGTGTGATGCTCATAATATTTATTGCACATTTTATAAAGTTTGTGGGTCAATAACGCTGATAGCTGCCATAAATAGGATTCTGGAACCCGTGACTGGTTCCACGAGGCAGTATATATTAGGAGCGTTCTATCAGCATCTGGAAACCCTAAACCCAACCCTCCCTTCATTCTCGTAAATTCGTGTAAATATACAAGGACCTTAATGGTACGCACAACGCTCAAAGGGCGCAGTATCGGTCAAGCCGGTAGACCTAGATCCAAAGGCAAAAACGCTGGAAAGGGCGGCTTAAGCTTACCAGCTATAAATGTTACTAGGCGCAACTCGGCAGCCGTGCCACTCCGCCAGCCCATTACTTCATTTGCAATTCCGCTCGTTCACGCCGAGGTTGTCATGGACGATTCACTAAAGAACGACAATACTCGGATCACATATGGGGAACCCGAGGTCATCCAGGTTAAGGCCAAGGGATCATACAAGATGTGCCGTGTGCCGGTGTTTGAGGGTGGGCGGAAGCGAGGATTTGTGCCGCTACCCCTGAGGCACCGGGATGTCTGGTTGGAGCTTTCCTACTATATCGCACTGTGCTCCAACGTCTGGGAGCTTTGGCAGGAGGAGGGTAGGAAGAAGTTGAAAGGAAAGATGGCCGAGATGGTTGTGGCCTGTCGACAGAACACGGGGGCAATGCTTGTCCAACATATGCTCACCAGGCGGTTGGCTGTGGAGCAGTTGCTGAAGTTGGATTATGTCACAGAACCTGGGAGAGAGAGCGTCCCACTTCTGGATGAATGGAAAATTCGCATGTGTCGTGATTGGTTGAACAAGAGTTACAATGAGGCTTTCGCTGAAGGGCACGAATTCCTGGCAGCGGATCCTGTCACAACTGCAAATAAGGCATTCTTCGGTAAGCTCACCGCATCGCGCGCGCTCCCCACCTCCTGACATGTAGTTAGAACAAGGATGGGATATTGATGACCAAGGGAAGGAGTCGTTGTTGTCCCCACCGGATCCTGCCAAATGGATCAACGGGCGTGTTGAGGGTATTCGCGAAACGTTTAAACGTGTCATCAAGCCACAGGCCTTGAACGAGTTGAAGAAGCCTAGTGCGTTCCGTGAGACTCGGCATTTGGGAGACGGAGAGCTTCCAGGCCGTTGGCACGAGGGACATGATCCTTATCCTTCCTTCTGGAGTGTAGCACAATGGGAGTGGTTCAGCGAAGGTTGATGAGCTCTTTCCACATCTTTACTTCTGGTTTGTTGATGGTGTTACGTGATACAGGACACGATCTCGCGGGCACCCCAATCGCCTTCTTCAATTTTGCCCTCAGGAAAGAGCCGGGCTATACAAATGTCAAAGACTTTGAGAGTGACGTCAAGAACATTGCCAACATCATTGCCGCTGACGGTGATGGCAATGACCGTGACTATATCCAGGAGATTGTGTGTGGGCTCTGGCTAGGAGAGATGACCTGGAGGGAATTCGTGGATTACCTGAGGCAGAAATGGGATCTGGATGATGAAGCCTGCCAGCCTTGGGAAAAAAAGGGTATGGAGCTCATCCCTTTCGCGCTACATCTCACGCTCAACGGCCTTCTATTCTAGACGAGCACAACCCTTTCGATAACTTGGAAGCCCAGTTGATCCTCCAAGGATTCATGCGTCGGGGCTCCGAGAATAGAGCTTGGAATCCTGAAGACCCGATCCTGTGGGAATCGTTGTTGAGAATGAGTCCAAAGGAATACGAGCCCGTATGGAAGAGGGTCGTGAAGACGATTTTGGAGGAGGAGAAGTCTGTACGGGACGTGTTGAAGGATGCGAGGAACTGGTCGCACCATTGTGAGTGTTGGCGCCTTTCGATTCATCTTCTGCACACGCTATGTTGTGTGCACAGTCGAACGATGCTAATGAGAATGTTTGCATCTCAGCTCAAACCGTGGAGGAAGCCGAAATGGGCCAGGTAGAAGACCACGCTCAAGCTCGACGCGAACATGTTGATCGCACCGACGCCTCCGTAAATCCTAACTCTTCTGCACCGTCGGCTCCCACCACATTCGAGCAACAGTCCACGATGTCGGATCAATTGCTACCCATCTATGGATGGATGCTTGCGTATGTTCAGAAACAAATGACCTTGGAAGCGTTTGAAGAGAAACTCACAAACCACTTGTCGAAAGAGCATGGGAAAGGCATTGAACAGTTCCTCGATGCCCTTCGCGCAATTACTCCCGGACAAGACTTTGATGTCTCAAAGCGTGCCCTGGATGCGTTTCTTGACCGTGTCAAAGCAATAGAGGCCGGGAAAGCGGCTAGACAGTTATTGGACGACCTCCTCTGACATAGACCTCCTCGGGCTAGTAACGTAGCTTTGCCATCGCATATATTGCTCTTCTTACTGATGTATCAAACGGGTGACTCGAAGTAGTCATTGAATACAGCACAAATGAAGAATGTTAGAAATTCACACGTGACTTCTTTTTCCTCATACCAGAAAGAGGATGCACATTGTACTGGAGGAAAAGGCTGAACTTCAATGGCAGAGATTCTGTTTACCATTTGTCATAAGTGTGTTTGATCAAATAATAGTATATACAGAAGTGCTGTAGCATTGATAAGAGTTCTTGGGGAGCCACGAGATCATACACAGCTGGACTCGGACACTGACCTGCGACCAATGTGCATCTAAATATTGCTTGTTAACAAGGAAAGATTATGTTGATCAGTAGTTAGTACTGCTGCTTCCTGTCTTACTCGTCAAGTCAAATAATCATCGGTCCGAGGCCTTCTCAGACTCACAATTGGTCTTCTTAGCTGAAGCACGTTCCAAGGAGGAAACCGCTGTTCCTGCATTATGATTCATCAATGTGAAATTTTGTCAGTATGAGTTCTCAATAAATACTCAAACGCAGCTGTCATTTTCCACTGGCTCGTGGAACTGGCCAGCTGGATCGTCATGCTTTTGCAGAATGTCCGAGAATTGGACACTCTGGGGCGGAGTCTGTGACCCATCGGCAAGTCCGGCAGAGTTCATCTGAGTTTAAACACCAGTTGCTGACAAATCATGACCCTTGATACCAATCAGCTGCCTGCCCAGTGCCCGCCACTACCCACTGCTCAGAAAGTCAGGCTAATGGACACTCTGGGGGCGCCTCTGTCACGGACTCTGGGGTTTACTCTGGGGGTTTACTCTGGGGGTTTACTCTGGGGGTGTGTCAGCCGTTCGGCACGATTCAGTCGGGGTTTAATTATATCAACAGTTCTCGTTATAGTATGTCCCTTCTTCCCCAACCTTCCCTCTGCCCCTCCTACCCTATAATATATATCTTTTCCCCGCCCGCTGCAAGGTTGTGATGCTGGTGGTGGTGGTGGTGGCGGTTGTGGTTGACAGCGTCGAGGCCAATGTTAAATGTATTACGGTCGTGCAGCGTCATGTGTCTCAGGCGGTGAGGGCGGGCAACAGACACTAAATTCCGACTGAATCATGCCGAGCGGCTGACACGCCCCCAGAGTGGACCCATACAAAACCCCCAGAGTCTGTGACAGACTTGCCCCCAGAGTGTCCATTTCCCGGACGTTCTCCCACTGCTGTCCGTCAGCATGCAGCTACCATCCAAACGCCGAAAGGAGACGGAGCGTGCTTCGAAACAAAGATCCATGTTGTTCTGGTATGACAGTGTAAGCTTGTCATCAAATCTCTTTTGAACAAGCTGCACTCACTGAGTTCAGGACGATGTGCCGGTCATGATGAAAAGGGTCGTGCACTGCCCTTACTATCCCCAATACCAGCTCATTGACGATCCAGCCCTGGTCCAATCCCTTGGCGACAACGTACAGAAGATTGATATATTTGAGGAGGGCTTCATGCGGTGGATCCCGTCAACCCTTAGCCACACCTTCACCCTTGGCTCAGGTTGTCAAATCTTCATCCGACGACATGGCGTCACTCAATGTAGCGAGTTTGATGAATTGCTCAGGTCCTCGAAGTTGTTGATTCAGTCGCCCCACATGCGGTTCAACATCAAAGGAGAGAGTAACGGTGTGCGCAGGAAGAAGAGGCAGCATCTTGCCATCTCACCGTCTCCAACGCCCTCACAAACCGAAACATGGTCGACGTCATCAGCTTCATCTGGCGTGATTCCTGTGCATGTTCCAATATACAAACCTGCCAAGAAGAAAGTCTGGCCACACGCTATGTACACAATCGACATGGCAGTAGGTTTTCAGCAAATGAACACCCCAAGTTTTCACACTCGCTTTAACCAGGAGACACTGTTCAGTCTTATTTTTGGCGACACCCCCTTCGTTCAAACGATTTATCACCATAATCGTAAGTCCTGGTTAGAGACGGAGCCGACCATCCTTGAGATGCACAAGAAAGCAGGGCGCACTCCAGACGGCCTGTGGTCAAACTACCTTGCTGCACGGAGCCGTGCCTTAGGCGATGTCAACGTCGGGCTCATATGATTTTTTGCTGTACTCCTTCACTCGCTCATTGATTTGTTCTACTACTTGATAGCCTTCTACGTTTCACACCTTGATTTACAACATCCACATTTCCTTTTGAAAATCATTGTGTTCATACACACTCCGCACCGTTCGTGCAGCGTGTAGTCTGTTGCGTAGTTTCGATTTACACACTCTCGATGTAACACTGGATAGATTGTCATGTCTAGGTTGCGTCTAGGGCATATTTCCTTCATTGCAGATGATCCTGACAAGCATGTGGCCCCGGAGAAACTTGTTCAAATAATCTCTCATCGTGTACAATCATCATACCACATTCCAGAATTTTATAAACCACAAACTTCCTGCATGAGTAAACTTGTGAGGGCGGCGCAGATGGGTTTCGGATGCCCTCTACTCATGGCCAGCTTCCCCGCCGGACTTATCTTGATTGCATGCAAGGATCTAGGTCCTCAAAGCCCGACGAGCTGCCGAGTAGTGGTCGAGGCTAACCTAGGTTCCTGGAGATTTTCAAGAGAAGGAGGGGGCGAAAGAAAACGAAAAGAAAGGCAGAAGGCAAGTCTGAGCATTCTGGAGCGTGACGCGAGCACTGTGTTGTGCGGAGACAAGAAAGGCCACCTGCCGTCATAATTCAAACGCTAACCCTACGCTCATACCTCACTTCGGGGTAGAACACCCACTCTCGGGTCAGGCTTCCTGACACATCTTATGGCTGGTGGGGATGTAGGAGCTGAGGAGCTGCAGCTAGATATAGGAATAATGGTCAGTATTCTAGATAACGAGGCAGTGAGAGAGATTAGCTTGAGAGATATAACAGAGCGGGATCCTCCCGTTCGATGCCCTATGGTGCGGTGAAAGATTCAATAATGATTAACAGCAGTTAATAACCCAGTTATTAACTGGGTTAATAGCTGTAAATAATGCGATGCTGGAGGGACCGCTGTTAAGAACTGTAAATGATGTACCGCGTCCTACAACAGCATCCTAGACATGTTGTTCAAGGATCATATCAAACGAGTTCTGAGTTATTGCACATACTCGAGCCATCGTGTCATTTTTCCGCAAGTCGACTCATGGAACTTACCAATTGAGTAAGATTCGTGAATGCTTGAAGATATCCTGAGGGCTCGAAGGCATTGGCACAACTCAGTTTCCCACCATCTGTGCATCTGCTATCTCTGTGCAACGGTGCCTTCCGGGATTAAGGGAGCTCGTTGACAACCCACAAAAATTCAGCTTCCCACCAAAAGTAAGTACGAAATCCCTACTTAGGCCACATGCTGATCTCGTGTCTAACAGAAGGCTAGCATGGTTGACCTCCTGAAGAAACACAGCCATGCAGGTTTCCGTGTCACATGCAGGCTATGTGGCCTGTGACATGCTTCGAAAGTCCCTTAATCCCCTCGCACCATCACAATTCCTCTAACCATACCACCCACATAAGATGAGACGGTTCCAAACCAAAGGGTCTTTGGTCGCGTTATGGCATATTCGAAGAACGTTGTCGAGCCAGAATGGAAATCAAAAAACATCCCTTGAATTGATATCATACCAATCTGTTGACTCAGTGCGTTGCGCAGAAGATATTTTCTGCGAAGCCAAACGACATGCCTGAGGAGCGCACCATGTCCGTCTTCACACGAATGAACTCGGCCCTCAGAAATCGCCAGCATGTCGGAACACTTGTAGATATGACACAAATCCGTCAAATGATAGTACTTGGTTGGTCAGATCACATGATCGAATTTGTGTCTGTTTGTTTTTTCGGGATTCGTGACTGTCTCTTCTTCCTTCTCCACCATCTATTGCGACGCCTACCGCTTGATGGGCCCATTTGAATATACCTTTCGCCAAACCGCCTAGCATATGACTCCATGTATATGGAGGTGACCTGGCATATCCTGAACTTATGCTAGCTTGGGCGGGCACCCCTTTGCCCAGAGCCGCACTGGGCAAGGTCCATATGGCTGTAATGCCTATGAGGGGTTGTTGCTGGGGAACTGGTGTGTTTCTGCCTGGAACTCAACCTTGGGCTGTACAATGCTCTATCTGTAACCCAACACCCTCCCTTGAGCTGTAATGCCTAGCAGAGGTCACTGTTGGATCCAGAGAAATTCCGAGATTAGCTGAGGGGATGTACAGTGCAAAAAGATAAAGATAAATGAGGCGAGTTACTGTGAGAACTTCAGTCTGCGTCAGCAGCAGCTCAGTTTAACGCTGGAGCTTTCATTTCGGCTTTCATCTTGCACCGCCACATATTGAACTTATTACCCTGATCTATGTCCTTGAAGTGCTGTATGTGGCATGAGCATGCAGAAGTATCACAAACGGAGCATGGATAGCCAGATATGTTCTCAGATTGCACTACCCCTCCACGCCCTCGTCAGAGGTATCATCGCAGAGGTAAGTAGGTCCCACTGCTCCATCTTCTGCATTCCCAACCAAAATACACCGAACTATCTGACGGTCCACATCCCGCTCAGAGATCCTATCAAGATTCATGTAGTCCCTAAATTGGTTGATAAGAGTGCTAGTTGAGAAGCAGCGATGTCGTTCTGTGTGGTTAATCAGTTCATTTTACCGCATCGCGGTCGCCTGGAAGGACTGACTGTGGTTAGGACCAGGTAGTTTGGCCCTTTCCTCGGCTAGCTCCCAATGTAACATAGCACCACGTCCGAAATCATCCCATACATAAATTTCTGACGCTGCTATGACAATGCGAGGATCGTAGAGTGCATGACGTTCCAGGAACCTTGCACAATCACGGTGACGTTCCACACGGAATAGAAGAACTTGCAGGGTCGCATGTCTGAGCAGGCGCTTGACCAAACCCAGCACATTCACTCCTGGGTCGTAGAAGAGAGGCCACAGTGCAAGGTGAGTCAACATGGGGAATGCCTTCATGTCCACATGTCGAAGCATGTCCGCATCGCCAACCTCAAGATGCGTTAGTCTAGCGAATATATTGACGTTAACCATGGAAGAGTTGGTTAGGGCGATTCCGAAGTTCAGACAGAGCGCTGTCAGGGGGAGCGTTTCCAGTGCATGGAATAGAGATGTGAGGTCATGAAAGTCGTCATCATCCTCTGATGATAGGGAAAGGTTCTCGATGCCTCTGCAAATGGACAGGATCTTGATCATAGTGATGCGCCGGATACCACAATTAAGATACAAGGCTTTGGTTGATGTCTGGGGGACAAATTCGCTGCGCATCTTCCTAAGGTGGTAGCATTGTAAGAATAAGGACGCCTGTTCTTCATCATGCAGCACGACTTTTTCATAAAGTAATCTTTCGAACCTGTCGTTGTGCCATCGGTAGACATGCAATATATTTGTATCGAACACTCACCAGGTATATGTCCTTCTAGAATAACGAATCCAGGAGGCCGCATTCCCTCTGTTGCGAGTGGCAAGCGTGAAAACTTTAATGACAAGCTCGAGGGGAATACTGACTGTCATACTGTCAACGGTATATCAAACAACGTATGGCATCAGTGGTTCGTTTATTTGTATTGGCAAATAAGGACAAACAAATGATGGCTTAACTGGAACTGTCAGTGAGTCTACAAACAGTCACCGTATGATTCCTTGCTGTTGTAGGCTCGTAACCAGCCTGGCCCCACAGATACTCGAGTGGTGTAGCCAGGCGGGTCGATCTCGGAGTTACTGTAATTTCTTAGCATTTCAAGCCCCTGTGTGCGAACCATTCCCCCAGCTCTCAAGCCTGCTGCTCTTCACGGCGCTAAGCTTGAGTCCCAGTGGAACAGCCCCCCGCCGGGTACGCTGAGGCATACCCCCAAGGGGCACGCAGAGCTCACTCGTGGATTTTTGGGTTACTTCTGGAAGGAGGGGAGAAAACCCTTCCCCTGCTGATCTCGCCCAAGTATTTCGCAAGCTGTCTGAGTTTGTCCCTATGGCGATTACGCCCGCACTCCCCAATCTCATGGCTTGCTCTGCTTATCTGGCAGGTAGTAACTTTACCAAGGTCAAGGGAACTGTAGACTTCAAGGCCCTAGCACTGGACTTGGATACTATGCTGGCACGTACATCCGATATGGCGTTTGTGAACATGACGTCGACGCCAATCCACATGATCTGCATGCTTATAGCGGTATTGTGTCTTTCGTCGCTACATTTTCGGTGAATATCGTGTTCCCTTAGCCAGTGTTTCTCACTGATCCTGTTTAAGAACTTTGTTTCGTACGCAGCTAGTGCCGTCAGGTTACCTGCGGAGTCGTATCGGAGAATCTGTAGCTGATTTTGGCAGCATTGCTGAATGCATTTACGAGTCGTCGGACTTTCTAATATAATATTTGAGCTCAGGTCCGTCTGGCCTTCCACGACTTGACGTTGAGGCTCACTTGCTTCTTCCCCCTCTCAGGGTTTCCCCCCTTGGCTGTCAGCCTTCCCAGGTTCGTTTGACTTGGATGATAAACAGGGAGTGATTAAGCGTCTGTCGCACGAGGTTGGCTGGGGCCTACAAGGATGTTGTGGACCGTCTTGAGGACTGTGTTGATCGGCACCGAAAAAGGTATCGACGGAGGCAAGGCAAGGCTGCAAGTTTTTTTGCATCTTAACCTCCATGCCCATCATTTAAGTTCGGTCTTCCTCACCCTCATCCCCTTGCACTTCTTTCCCCATTCTTTCAGCTCACAACGCCTGCTGAGTCTCCAGGTCGACACGCCTCTGGTAATATTATCTTTTTACCTAGGGGTGATCGCTATAACTCATATTTTAATGTCACGTCAGCTTCTCCCGCAGGAACACGTTCATCTTCTCCAAACAATGCTCATGACACCTTGGTGCTCTTGTTAACACAAAGGACCCTATCTCATACGATAGACAAGCGGGAGCAAGCCCCCCGCGAAAAGGGCTATGTCCAACATAGGGTCTTCGGCCCAGAGGACAATAAATCTGAAATAAATAAAAATAAAAAAGGACCCTATCTCAACACCCACCAGCACCATGCGCAAACGATCAGCGCACGTCAGATCGCGTCATTGACTCTACATATTGCCAGGTGAGACAGGTGGCGGTACCTTACAATGGAAGAGCAATTGGTACCACAAAACATGAACATGCATGCCTGCCATGTTTAATGAAATTCATTGCGGTTTGTTACAATTTGGTTGGAGTATACAGGCGCGTACAGGTACTTTTTGATGTGTATGAGTTTGGAATGTCTGGTGTTTACCCATCTTGTGCCCTGTACAGGGAAGGATGGTGGGCAGACAAGCCCAGCATGATTCCGGCATACGCCAAATTTGCCTCCCACTATGGCGAGGCACGCATGCTAGGCCGTTGGGAAAGGGGGTGGGGGAGCAATAAGTAAAATGCGTCGCTGAAGGCATGCCTCCCAATACAGGGAGGCATGTGCCAAGCGGACGCAGTAAACAAGCTGCAAGAGGGGTGGGGGGCAAAGCAAGACAAAAAGAGCGGAAGTTTCCGCCCTATGGAGACTCCTACAAGGTAACTGATAAGTTAGCAGAACCAAAAAAAAAAAAACAGAAGTAATGCACCTGTTGTGAACATAAAAAATGAATAGAATAGCCTCGATCGTTATGCAAGAGGATGCCCTGCAAGTCAGACGGAGGTTGAAAACTGCCAGGGCAAGAGAGGTAGGGCGGCAGCACATCCAAGCCCTAGCAACGACCCCTCCCGGGCTTTACAGCCCAAGAATACTCTGCCTGGATATTTGAGGACAGAAAGGAGTGCCGCCCCGCTTAGCGCGACTCTTGAATGAACAATGCGCGCTAGGCGGTTGGGATGGATGGAGCAAAGAGAAAAAGACGGGGGACGCCAAACCCTAGCAGCGACCCCTCCCAGGCTTTACAGCCCAAGAATACTCTGCCTGGAAATTTGAGGACAGAAGGAGTGCCGCCCCGCTCAGCGCGACTCTTGAATAGACAATGCGCGCTAGGCAGTTGGGATGGATGGAGCAAAGAGAAAGGAAAGAAAGAAAGAAAGAAAGACAATCAACGAAAATCAACCACGACCAAACAACAGCAAATACAAACTGCCTGAAATAGGTAAGTCATGGGGATGGGCCATTTATGTCCAGCCATTTTCAAACTCCGTACATGATTTCGTCTCAAGAGGGTGAAGCCGAAATGAGTGTCCAATGGAAAGATATACCGGCAGGGCTTTACCACACATTCGTGGCGAGTAATTTGTATGGAGACATAGACATGAAATGTCAAATTGTTTGTATTGGATGAATTTTTTTGTTTGTTAGATTCTTGTTTATTGTCCGTTGGAGCTATGCCCTATGTTGGACGCTACCTACTTTACTAGTCTGTTCGTATGTACTTTGTCCGTCATTTTGCTTGTCTATGCTATACAGTGGTCCTGGCTTACGCGAAGACATTGGGGCCTTCTTCAGGCTCTTGATATGATTTGTGTGACTTGCCGTCGCGTTTCCTCTATTCCTTCTCCTTTTCCGCTGGGGGGTTACGTCTCCGAAGGTTTGTTCTAATCTTCTCGTGCCGCGATGTATGTCAGCATTGCTCTCATTCCCTTGCTTTCGTTCAGCAGATACTTGATGTTGCATTGTCTTGTTCCGACTTCTTTCCTCATTTGTTCTCTCTGGTTCGCGTATTTTGGGCAGACTAGGATGAGGTGGAGTACCGTTTCGTCGTGGTTTTTCTTGATCTTCGTGTAGGAATGTTGTCTCAGTCCCGCTTTGCTCTTCTGTAGGGTTCTGAAGTCCCCTTCCTCGGTTAGGAGCGACTTTGGCTGGGCTCATGTGTCTGACGATTCGCCTCGTGCGGCATGTTTCGCGTGTGTGTTGCGGTCGAGGCGAGTTAAACTCGAGGTGAAACCAATTCGGTTCGAAAACGACCAAAATTCTTTCAACTCGAAACTCCGATTTGAATCGAGTTGCACCTCGTTGGGTTCGAGATTTACGAACGATTTGGTGTACTTCATTCCATACATCGTAATCCCCTGTGAATGGCCCCAGGCTCATATGAATATCATTACAATGAGCTGCAGAGTACTTAACATAGCTGCCACTCTAACATCGGGGACGTAGCACGATGTTTAAGCATTCTCTAGATTTTGCTCGGTCATTCTCAGAATTGGGACCTAGGCTAGAACTATCACGGTTGGTGAAAAAACTTAGTATATCATGATAGCTCACAACTTGCAAGCAATGTTGTTAAATCCATGTCGTCGCAGCAGAATCTTGGCCTGTGGACACACATTCTCATCTCAGTCCTGAACTACCCTTACACTTGAATTCTCGCCAAAGTACGCCATCTCCACTTCAAACTCCAAACGGATCATTCGAATCACTTCGGAACATTTCACCAGGCTCACTAACTCCTGTGCCCAGCGTGAATGCTGATGAAAGCTTCTCGCATTACCATCCAGTGCCGCAGGTCCCGTCTGTGCAAGATCTTCACTCGACATATGGGCCATACAATCCTCAATTGATGCAGTCCATGCCTTCGATGCAGAATTTTCAGATGCTCCGCACATTGTGGGGACCGCCTCAGTACCAGTCTAGCACACCCTTACATTCACCTGCTGGGCTTGGACAACCCCAGCCTATGATGCAGCCCAATGCCATGAACGCACCCCTTCAGAATACGACTGCTGAGGGCATATTTCCATCCAGCAAAGAGACCTGCACTCTACGACGCAGCTACTTATCTCCGGTCACACTCGAAGCATTACAAGTCCTTAAATTCGTTTACAAGCAAGACCGCCTCATTTTTACGGGGGACTTGGTGGCTGACGAACGGGACTACACGATATCTGGACCTGTGACTCCCAGAGCAGTTGACGAGCCAATGGCTGCCGGGAATCTTCGCGAGCTTGGCAAGTTGCTCCAGAATGCAAGAGACGTTGATTATAATTGATATACTTGCTGGTTGTGTAGTAACTTGTAAATAATTGTCGTTCAACAGTCATTGTGGGCACGCAAAATCTCTACCTTCTCATTGTTTGGAATATTAGTCCGTATAGCTCCGACATCGTTTCCAAATCGCGAGGTGAGCGAGGCGCAAATCGTTTCAATTCAATTCGTTAGTCCAATCTGCGTCGATCTACCGCAAATTTCCACCTCAAATCAATTAAATTCGCCTCGGCGGCAACACTACAACGAGCGACGGTACTACAGTCGCTTGCATAATGGTTTAGACAAACCGAGCGAATTCGTATCATATATGTTTCTGTGTAGCATGAACCTAAGTGCGACACTGTCACGCTACGCACTCCACATGTGCATGAGTCTATGCTCACGCATGCCTATAGCCACGTTCAAACAGCTGGAGAAGAGGACGATATAAAGGCAAGCTATACTCGCACAGGAGCGCTCGCGACGGGAAGACTCTTCTGAGGTGAATGGTTGAATGGCGATGGAATGAGATTTTCTTTGACATGTGCACAATGTGAAGAGGGGCAAAGTAAAAACTGTTCTACTATTCATACATGTGGCTTCCGTAGACCCCCGCAGCAATCAGGCATGGCATCAGCGCGTATACGAAATAAAAGGTGGTCGTCCACCGATCGTGACGCTGGCCCTGACAAAATGCCAAGCATGCCCAACCCGAGTGCCACAGTTTAATATATTTGACTAGCGAGACCAGCGAGATGCTGTTAAAACGCCCGAATGTATGCTTCGTATGCCAGCGTCCTGTCAGGCGGAATATTACCGGATCCACTTTCTGCGACAAGTAGAACGAGGCCCCACCAATGCGAAAGGAGTGGCTGAATGTGGTGCCCCACCCATGACAATTGACAGGCTCGATAGCACGAGCACGTGCCATTGGGCGTGTCGCCACGAAAGCCCATCCAAGAGAACAATAGGTCGGTAGCGAGTGCAGGAACGACGCGTGCGAGGACAGAGGTTCCCTTTTTCGGTTGAGAACAGTGAGCCCTGAAGACACAACCAAACATAGCCAAACATGTCGCTTAAAAACACCTTCAAACTTTGATTATGAAACAGTCTTGTGTAGGGCTCATTCGACAATTATGGCACGCACCAAATCTCTAGGACGCAATTTTAGCAGCTATGCCCCTGCAGCACCTCAACCCGAGAGGAAAGGAAATCCCAAAAGTAAGACCAAGAAGGATCTGGTGCTAGCCGTCATGTCTTGTAAATCAACTCTTCCTGTGCCTCCAGTACGACTCCGGAAGTCCATCGCCTCTTTCTCAATCCCAATCATCCGTGCAGAAATAGTCATGGATGAGTCTCTAACAAACCTCGGGACTCTAATCACCTACTGTGCCCCGCAAGAAGTGGTTGCCGTTGATTCTCATACGAAGAAGAAGCACACAACCTGCCGGGTACCTGTGATGGAGGGTGGGAAGCTTAAAGGGTATGTACCCCTACCAATGAGGTACCGGGAGATTTGGCTCGAGCTATGCTACAACATTGTGCTGTTGATCAACGTCTGGAAGCTTTGGTCGAAGGAAGAGGAAAAGGCTGTCAAACCGAAGGAGAAAAAGATGGCAACTGCTTGCCGACGGAACGTTGGGACATTGCTTGTTCAATACATGCTTGCCAGGCTGCTTGCGGTGGAAGAGTTGGTCAGCTTGAGTTATAACACGGATCCTGGCGAGGAGCGCGTGAAGGTTCTAAACGAATGGAAGGTCCGGATGCTTCGGGATTGGTTCTACATGACTCACTCGGAGGCCATGGCTGATGGACCTGAGTTCATGTGTGCAGATCCAGTCAGTGCCGAAAATAAAGCATTTTTCGGTGCGTTCATCATTCTTGCCGTTCTTCCAGCACCGTCTGATCAGAATAGAACGGAGATGGGACATAGAGGAGGATGGTCGAGACATCCTCTTGCCCCCAAAGGACTCCAATACCTGGATCCATGGGTGTATCGAAGGTTTGGGCGACATCTTTGAAAACACAATTAAACCTCAGGCCCTCCAAGAGATTAGCAAGCCCAGCCAATTTTTTGAACCTCGATATGAGGAAGGGGCCAAGTTACCGGCACGCTGGCACGAGGGGCATGAGCCTTATCCATCCTTCTGGAGTGCCAAGCAATGGGATTGGTTCTGTAAAGGTGATGTCGCTTCTGCATGCGATGCCTTATAGCTACCAACAACCTCGTTTGTCGCAGGGAATGACCATTGGAGTACACCGATCGACCTCTTGCGTTACGTTCTTGTCACAGAGCCAGCCTACCACAACATCGAGCAGTTCTTGGGCGACTTGCGCAGCCTCAGCAGTATCATTTCCTTGGATCCTGACTTGGAAGATATCGAGGCAGCAACGGAGGATCTTTGGCTGGGAAAGATGATCTGGAAGGAGTTTGTAGTCAGCTTGAGAGGAAGTTTGAATCTCTCCAAGGAACAAACTGTGACTTTGGAAAAAAAGGGTATGTCTATCTGGATGTCTAATTTACACCTAATATTGACCAATACAGATGACCAAAACCCTTTCAATACGTTGGAGGCTCGTTTGGTCTTCGAGGGATACATGCGCCGAGGGCACATGAACTTGCATGCTCATAGTGCCGGAGACGACATCCTGTGGGACAACCTGAATCAAATTGGCCCCCAAGAATATCAACCGGTGTGGAAGTGGGTCACCGGCGAGATAATGCTGCGTGGTGCCACGGTAAAAGAGGTGTTGAAGAAAGCGGGGGCTTGGTGGCGGGACTTTAGATACCAGCAAGGTGAGAGGTTCAGAGCAATCAGCCGATCTCCCGCATATATCCTTCTTGTTCCCAGCAAATTCTTCCCAGGTGGGGAACAATGCCACGGAGGAGTCCAATGCAGACTCTGATAATGTATCATCGGAGATTTTAGCACAGTTTTGTGAACGACAGGGTGCATCTGGTGAGCATATCACAGGGCGATACCGCCAGAGATCTAACTGCAAATGGCAAGCCCCGTGCATGCAGGATGTGGAAATGAGACAGGGAGATGGCCCCTCTTATCGACGGGTGGAAAATGACAATCTTCCTGCGGAGCAAGGCTCTGAGGACTCTGGTGACACTTTCCCTCGACCGGACGGCATTGAAGGGCATGTTCCTGAAGCTAACGCTGCAGCCAACTTAACGTCTTCCACGCATCCACCCCTGCCCTCTCCCGCTCTCATAGTAGACAATCCTCAGACTACCGATCTGCGCAGTTCTATGGAACCCAATGAGGCTCTTCCCCCTACCCCTCTGCCTGCTAAAAAAACGACTACCGCTCAGGAACAAAACACGAGGGTAGATCAACAGCAGGAGCCGAAAACAGTCCAACCTGTACATCTGGGTTTAACCAGGTATCGAGAGGGGCGTGACTCGTTGGAGACATACCGAGAAAGCTTGATGAATTCCTTCCCCTTGGACTTTGAGGCGGGCATTCAGAAATTTGTGGAAGATCTTCAGCATGTCCCTTTGGAACAGCTTACGCCGGAGGTAGCCACGCCGATCTTAGATTCTTTCGTCCGCCGTATCAAAGCAATAAAAGCGAGGAAAGAAGCTAGTGAATTACAAGATGCCCTCCTGTAAACGTGCACATAGATCCTTAAGCTTCACCTGATGTGGCTTTGCAAGGCGTTGTAACAGTAGCGAAGTTCACAATATTGAGCCAGTATTGCTATTTATGACACAGTCTGGATCTGTCATTAATATTCGTAGCACGAGGTAGTTCCTGCGAGCTGCTCAAAAGCAAGAGGAAAAATGGAACGGACGTGATATTATATATAGAAACTGTAAGTGGGTTTGGTTAAATCTAAGGTTATGTTAGCCTCCAAGGCCCCCAAACACAAAATGAACATGTGTTCTATTCCACTTTACCTACATAAGTGGTTAAATAACCCTTTAAAACAGTGTTTTGTACACCTAAGATTGATATTGGCATCTATATTATAGCTACATATATTTTATGCGGAGGTCCGCGCATACACATACGAGCAACGGCGGATGATACGTCATTTGAATCATTTGAACTACGACACAGCATTAACATCATCATTATATATATCATAAATAAATAATATATATCGATACACGCACAGACTAGTATAGGTCCGCGGATGCTACGTGATCAACGGCGGATGGTCGATAAAGCACTAGACCATGTCACGTGGTGTACACACGTGATGCTCGCGGACATGAAGACGCTGCCATGAGGCCAGGGGGCGCGTCAGGGCAAAGGGGAGATGCAAATGCAGGGATACTGTTATCGATTAAAATAATCGTCAGTTCGATACCACCACCTTGTCATACCTTATTACACTCAGCAACAAGAATGCCCCCGAAAAAAACCAAGGGAGGAGGAGGAAAGAAAGGCAAAGTAAGTGGCGATCATTAAAGAAGTCGAAGGAAAGACTCACGAATAACGTTGTGATATGATTGAATTTGAATTATAGGAAGATGGGGGGTCGGTATTGCATATGAACGATCGACCCATCGAAGCGTCGATTCCGAAGGTCGACATCGCGAAAGAGACGCACAAGCTCGACAACCAAGTGGCCAAATGCAAAGTTGGGATCGCGTGGGTCGATCTTCTGAAGATCGGCAATCGACTTAAATTCGGGGTGTACAACGACAGGCCCGAGAACGAGACTGAAACGAAGAGGTTAGTAGGGTGCTTCGAGCGGTATGGTATATTGTCGATGAAGGAGGTGTCTGCGATCCCGCTCATTTTGAAGACATCGCGTTTGAAGGATGCGACGAAACTCACCAAGTCGTTCGACGAGCCTGAGGACATCGTGGAGCTCGAGCTGAAAGATCTCGATGAAATCGTTGTCGCATCTGGGCAACATCGACTGGCCGCACTTCGATTATACAACCAGACGCTGCAAGATGAATACAAAGTGCAAGGGAAGAAGCGGGAGAAGATACGTGCCTTGAAGAACACATCGCAAGAACACATCGCGAGCTACAATGAATGCCACGACGAGATGTGCCGTTTGAAAGGGCTTCTACACGGCAATACCAAGTGGGGTGTCGTGATATACGACGAAGGTTAGTCAGAGGTCCGCGCTCGCACATGTTACAACGGCGGACGCACGCACGCACGATATGTCAACAGGTCCGCGTTGGCAGTGGGCCTATGCGCGGACCTATAACACTTTGCCCCTCGCGTTAGTTAGTTAAACGATGGAATGCTAACGATACACGTACCAGATAAATTACTCGAGAAAGGGACGACACTCGCGCACCACCTGAGTCGAAACAGTGGGTTGCACGAATACAAGGAGACCGAGGAAGAGGTGTTGATCACCGTACTGAAGAAGGTGAAAGGAGTATACGACAACTCACCTCACGATAAACGCAACGCGCTCGCGATCGAGCATTTGTTGGAGGTACGCACGCAGCAGGAGAAGAACGCACGCCTGCACAAGGTGCTGCACCACGAGAACATGTGCATGTTCCTGGGGACGCGTTTGTTGTGTCTTGGACCGCATTTCCGTCATCGCCGGGAGTTCATGGTGAATTGGCTTGCTAAGAACATGGACGTTTGCATGGGAGTGAGTTCATTTGGTTATGTTAGAGGAAGGGACGGTACGCTCACCAATACAACAAGATATATTTGCAATGGTGTCAGACGCGCTCAGACGTGTACAAGGCATTGAGCTCGAAGGCCCCGTTCCCGAGCTCGGATGAGATGACGGGACTCCTGCAGAAAGTGTTCGCAGGGGATGAGGCAGCGATCAAGAGGGTTGGGGAATTACGCACGTCGCTGGGAGCACACGTGAAGGCGAAGGACGAGCATGATCTGTCGATATGGGCGAGCGTGATGGACAGCATCAACAAGCATGCGTCGTTCGCGTTCAGCGACATCAAGGATCACATCGGGGATATGACGCCAACGTATGTGGAGCCGCTGAGCTCATACCGTCAGAAGGTAGTGCAATCGCTCAAGGATGCGTGGGGACTCACCGAAAACGAGGACTTCAAAGAAAACGAGATTCTCGTTCACCTGGATCGAGTGGTCGCTCGTGTGATGCTCCATCTTACGCCTGAGCAAGGCAAAACGAATGCTCCAGAGCCTCTGCTCTGCGGAATGCTGATGGACCACGCATGGACTACGTTCGGGTGCATCAAGGAGGGACTTCAAGAGGTGAGGGCATCATGATATTGCGATAAGGAAGGAAATAACTCACCTGGACTCGCGAACGCAGATATCTCGTTGGTTCGAGACGTTGCTCGATTACTACAAGATGCTGCATCCGAAGAGGCACACCATGGACGACTGGACGACGGTGATGTTGCAAAACATCTCGAAGGACCAGCGTTTCATCAGCAACGGATCTGAGTACAGCGCGAAGGTGAGTGTGCACGAGCTCGAGGGAGTACTTACGAAGGCATTGATTATATTCGCACATCGCAGGTCACGAATTTAATCTGGGAGCACCGACGTACCTTCATGGTGCGACTGACGAACTACATGATCGTCAACCAGACACGCCTTACCCCACGTGCGAAGGACAAGAAAGCGCTCGTCAGCGCTTTCGACGCGTTACCGGAGGAAGATATCATTGCGAGCGAAACGCTTACGAAGCTACTTCAAAATCGGAGGATGAAGGCCAACAAGAGCCGGGACTTCTCGTCCGAACCTGGCACGGTCGCAGGCGTGATGTCCCTGCATACGACAGCATGGGACTGGCTGAGTCCTACCCTCAAGAACACTGCGAGGGACATCGATCCATGCATGAGGGCCATCACTGTCGAACGTTTCTACGTTCGTACATACCGCCCCCGTATGCTGGAAGACAAATACATCGGTGCCCTTCGTCGCTTGCTCGAGGAGATGCTTACCCTCGGTGTGAAAGAGGTAACGACGATCGACTCACATGGGCTACTCAGCAACAAGCGAGCATGGCTGTGGTGGGACGGGCTCGTGCTCAGCCCAACTCAAGAAGCACCTGCTGTCCTCCTCGAAGGCATCAAGGACGACATCATCAAAGAACAACGTCAACAGCAGGATAGTCTTGTCATGGAGACCGCTGACCGCGAGGCCATACAGAAACTCGTCACTTACATTTCCAACATGCCATGCGCCATCTCTTCCTGTCCTACCACGATGCTCTCAGCCGATGTCATCAACCCCCTTCAAGATCTCATTACGGTGAGTTCGTACTCGCCATGTGAACACAAGGTCCGCCGTCGAGATACGTGCAAACGCGGACCTACGTACTCGATTGGTGTGTTCGTCACGGACCATTCTGTCCTAAGGTCCGCCGTCGAGATACGTGCAAACGCGGACCTATATACTTAAATATTTGTTCGTCGTGGACCATTATATCTTGAGGTCCGCCGACGAGACATGTGCATGCGCGGGCCTATACGTCCTTTGATTCGATTTATCTTTCGTTATATACGTGTTCGTTATCACTCACTTTATTGTCGTTTACAGGGACTCGAGGTCAATGCTGCAAGGAACCGTACTCGCAAGCTTAACAAGAAATCGACAATGGTTGTCGATCTGAACAAGGTCAACTTCGACCTTGGGATACAAATCCCCGATGGGTATGTCGATACATCGACCATCGTAAGTGATGATTGCATTTTTATTTATTTATTCCGTGCTTCATTTTATATGTGGAATCGACGTGTCATTTATCAAGGGATATTCTGACGAGACGACGACCGAGACTGGCGAGCAATCAGCGCCGAAGAAGGGGACGAAGAAGGGCAAGGGCCGTGATGTCGAGGAGAAGGACACCACAGCACCAGTACCTGTGAACCAGCAACCGGCGAAGAAGGACACGGCGAAGCAAGCGAAGAGCCGTGCTGTCGAGCAGGAGGGTACACCTGACCCCACGCAAAAGGCATCGCTCCCTCACTCCAGGTCTACTGTCGTCGAACGTGAAGCGACCCCTGCGATCACGCCTGACGCACGAGACGCCTCGCAGCCTGTGAAACCAAAACCAAAACCTCGTCCTATCCCAGTCAAGAAAGCACACCGTCAACAATCTCCTCCCGCCATCGACGACGATATCGAGATCCTCGACGAGGAGCCACAGGCAGCAGAGAGTAGCCCAGATGGTGCGTGTATCTCACTAATAATAATAACATTTCGTATCTCAGCTGACTATGTGATTCATTCGTGTAGCTACCAACGCTACGCCTATTGCATCGCCTGCGCCTGATGAAGATGCTGCTGAGCCTCCTACATCACCTGCTCCTAGTACCGATCGTGCGTGTATTGTCAATTCTCACTAACACACGTCATTTATTTTTTATTACATTCGCATAACAGAACACACGGATTGTGAAGGTACCGTTCCCTCGTCTCAGGAGCATCCTGATGCCGAAGGTGAGTTTTATTTGTATGCTAATATACGGTATTTAATTTTAAGTCATAGCATCGACAGACGACGGTCACGACAGCTCTGACGCCACACCTCACCGCAGTTCCTCTCCGTTCATTGGTTTCTCCCTCACTGACACGCAGTGGTACGACCCGGACTCTGACAAGGACTGTGACCACGACATGGAGGACGGTGTCGGGATCGTCGAGGAAGAAGAAGAAGACATCATGACGCCCATCGACGATCATCAAGGCAAAGGTACGTCCGCCGATAGACCCTTTGCCAGCGCGGACCATTTCTTCGCTCATCCTCTGTTTTTAAATAGACTTGGTACCGACTCAGCCCTTGACTCAAGTCCCGCAGTCTCCCAAAATCAATGGTGCGTCGTATAACTACCGTGTTCGTGATGCCTCGTTGAAACCTAACCCCCATAGAACATCGCGTCGCTGCAACTCATGCTCCTGCTCCACCGCCCGTCAAACGTCAACGTGCTCCTACCAGTGCGCCGTCTTGTCATTTCTCTTATCGATATATATTTCTAATGCATGCATGCATATCCTTAGCCAATTCTACCGCATCCTCCACCAGTGGAAGGGGTAGGACGACGAAGAAGAAGGCAAAGGTCGCTCAAGCTGACGATGCAGAGTTCACCTTCATCCCTGGCGTTTGATGTGTTCTTTCCGTCTGCCTTGAGTATGTTGTATTTTCGTCCCTCTTTCAATTGCTTCGTATGTACTGTTGCTTCCTGGCCTTGTCCATGTACTATGTCCTGTCTTCCTCTCTGTTGTTCTGTGGTTGGCTCCCTCGTCCCCCTCTTGTTCTTTCTTACATCGTTTGCTTCCTTGCTGTCGTCGCTTGTCCCACCTCGTTTGCGCGTCCTTCCCTTCGTATGTCCTTCTCTCGCGTCGTTTGCTATCGTTTTCGTTGCGTCTGTGATCGCTTTCCATAGCTTGTACTACATACTCTCAATGTCGATTGTGTGCTGTGATCCTTTCGTGTTCGTTGTTCGATTCCGCGTCGATCGATTCGATCATGGGTTGCGATTCTCTTAACGTCGTTCCATACCGGTTCTGCTGATGCATCAATCCTATTGAGCTGGTGCTGAGTGTTTGCCTTATCGTTTGCTAGCATGAACGATGCCATCGATGCCTTCATGCGTCGTTCTCCTTCATCCTTTGTAGTCTTAGGTGCGTTGACATCTGCCTGTGTCGATCTAACGCATTCCTTCCCTCCTACCTTCGACGTTTCTTTCTTTCCTCTAGGCATCTTGACTTCGCTTCCATTTCTACAGCTGTTTCGACCTCTTTCCATTCGCTTCAGGTCGAGATCTCTGCATCGACCCTCCGTCGACAGGTGCTCGCCGTCTTGACGACTTTTTGCTCGTCTGTCTCCCTCCATCACGCATTCATTAATACATATGTTCAGTTGTGAGTGTTTCATTCTTCCCTGCAGCTGCGTGATATGTCATCTACAGCAACAACATTGCGCTGCCCTAACGCTCGAATCTTCGAGTCATCTCGCATCGGTCAGTCGATCTCTTCTATCTTCATGTTTCACTCCTAGGTAAGTTATCTATTACGCATTCCGTCATTTTCCTTGCTCGTTCCTCTCCATGCATCTCCGTCCTCCGATTCCTCTAGGTATCTTTCTTCTACGGTTCATTTCCCTGCCAAGTCCTCGCATCTCGGTCCCTCTCACCCTGCCGGCACCCTGTCGCGCTAATCCTCTTATAGCAAGGTTCGCGCCTTCACCGTCCTCAGGCGCTAAATGGTAATGGTAAGTCCTTTTACGGCCTTCATTTATTTCGTCATCCCTCTGCTTGTATCGCCATGCCCAATGCCCGACGTCTTGTCCCTTGCCCAGTGCACCCAGCATCATCCTCGCTCGCTCTTCCACCGACATCGACCTTCCTCAAGAGCCATGTATTTCCTTGTCGCTTTGGTCCGTCCTTCCTCGGTTTTTCCCTTCTCCTTTTCTCCTTTTCTCATTTTCTCATTTCCAATTCCCAACATTCTAGGTCCCTCGATCGCTGGTTACCTCCCCCAATTTGTAAGCTCCTTTACGTTGCCAGCACGCCGCACATATAACTGACGGACATTACGCCTCGCCGTTCTTTTCACCTTCTCTCTACTCTTTCTATCCTGGTCCGTCCCTATAGCCTCTTTCTATCCCCATTTTCATTGGCCCTCTCTGCAGCTTGCCTCCCTGCTCGCCCATACACCATTTCTTCCATAGATACCATGTCTGACCGAGACGACCGTATGTGAGTCTCATTCTCTTTTTAATTGTACAATTTTCAGTTCGAGTACTAACTACGCTCCTTTATCCGCTCATCCTTCAAGGTTCGAAAGCGACGACGACGATGATATGGCTACCTTGACCTTTCAAGGAGCAGCAAGACGAGGCGATCAAGACGAGCCTCGACCCTTCGACCTCGCCGACGTCCCTTCGTCTGTCGAGGCAGATGATGCCTTGCCTCAGAGCGAGATCTTCGAATCTCTCTTCATCTCCCAGGATGGAGGGCGTTCCACCGGTCGTACATGGGAGCAGACAAAGGTGCAGTCCGTCAGTCTCTCCACCCTCGCCAGGACCTTCAAAAAAGGTGACAAAGCGACCGCCATTAATTTTTTGCATCGTCGTTCCGTCCTTCGCTTCGACGACGACTTCTACTATGACAACGAGGACGAGATGCTCGCCTGGGACGCCTCGAATCATTTTCTCGACTTCTGCCTCGTCGTAGGAGGCTCCATCGGTTTGCACGCCTTACTTCCCAACAAGGTCGTCGACCACACCTTTTCCATCGCCCTCAATCTATGTCTTCCCGCCCGTCTCTTTCGCCCCAAGTTCGGCAAGTTGGGCTTCGATCCAACGGGCTGCATGATGGCCATCGGCGCAGGTCCTTCTTGCGAGTATTGGCTGGCGTTTTGCCCGCAAGAGAATCTCGACGACCTCGACGTCGCCAACGCCGTCCCCCTTCTCAGCGACAGACGTCACGGTGACACCAGACTGTCGTCCTCGCATTTTCGCATGGCGGTGATGTTCTTGGCATACGCCCTCTCCAAAAATCCAAATCTCCCTATCTACGTCATGCACTATTACGGCACAGACGATGACCTCACCGCATGGAGGATCAAGGA
>JABBWB010000318.1:0-48336 GCA_016628085.1 Suillus occidentalis
ACACTTTTTCCTTGAAAAGACAAAATTGTGCCCCGAGTTCGGTTGTCTGTTGGTCGAGGATATCTAGGGTTAAGTTGGAATGCATGCGAAGCTTTGCGAGCCCGTGCCAGTGTGACATGACGAAAAGGAGATCAAGATGAAAACCGAAGAACTAGAAGGAACTTTTTCCACAGGTGGGGTGACGCTTCGACATGGTGGCACCAAGTAAGACTTTTTACGCATGTCACAAAATGAAGCCAACTCCAGGCCTTCGAGCATCGTGCCATTTAACCTCATTCCATACCTGAACAATCATTGAAGTTTACATCACCACGAAAAAGTGTGCACTGCTCACCTGGTAGCAATATCCTGAAGCTTGAGTTCTATGCGTTGCTGCCCAAACACAGCAACGGTGCAAGTCTCGACAGAGAGATCATACAGCATGGCTCAGTACCCCTTCTGGTCGCCCCTGATAATGAAGACTTCATGGCCAATATCCTTTTTGAAGGAATCCAAGCTGACATTGCGTATTTTTGCCATGAATCTGATTGGTATGCTGATCTATCGCAAGTCAGATACATTCAAATCGAGGTGAATGATACTCACGAGGGAGGAGTCACTGTCAGATATCAGAGTCAAGCGACCATTTAGAAAGTCAACGCTTTCCACGACCCCTTTCCTCTGATACTCCAGCCCACGAAGTACACTCACGATGTCTCCAGGCCTGACGTCATAACCCTTTTCCTTGGTGTACTGGAGCGTTTCATTGAGGTGTGTTTGCTGAACACATACTGCAGGAACGCAAACACTCGAGGGCGTACCGGACACCGTTAGTTCCGTATCCTGGAACCACAAATGGGTTCCTCCCTTAGCACATATTACAATGACCTATCTCTGTATAATATGAGGGAATGGACGTGCATAATATCCTGTATGATACGGGCCAGTGGACCATGGGCCCATGGCAAAATTATCCTCGACTATGACGGATGGGCCGGGAGGTAAATTATTCCCGATGGAGGCGGGTGGGCCCATGCAGGGAATATGTAGAGTAAATGAGTGGGCCGATGTACATGAATATTCGGTAGACAGGTGGGCCGAGGTAGTTGGATATAATGCAGATGGGTGTATTAAGGTAGATGTGTATCAGATAGAAGGGTAGGTACTTGGTATCACATTCACGGATGGGCCCAGACACATTAAATTAGACGGGTGGGCCGAGGGTATTATAAAATATTGTATTAGACGGGTGGGCCGGGAGTGTTTTATAAAATATTTCATTAGACAGGTGGGCCGAGTGCGTTGTACGGGATATTGTATTAGACGGGTGGGCCCAGACACATATTACTTAGAAGGGTGGGCCGAGAGTGTTTTATAAAATATTTCATTAGATGGGTGGGCCGAGGGTGTTGTACGGGATATTGTATTAGACGGGTGGGCCAAGGGTGGTATAAAATATAGACGGGTGGGCCCATGTGCATCATAATTGTAGACATGACGGAGCTGAGGTAGTTGTACATCAACCAAATCAGAGGAGGTAATAAATCAAAGTTACCAAGTTCCCGGAGCAGCAGGTGATCTCCTGACAATGGCCTTTGATGACATTATGTTGTCTTGCAGAACATCAAATCCCGAGTGCGAGGCTTGTGTTGCCCTACGAGAAGCCAAGTTCCAACCACCAAAATTCGAGTGAAGCATACTGAGTTCCGAGTTCCGAGTTCCGAGTTCCGGGACCTGGGACTCGACACACAATTCAGTCAATACTTCCCATGTTAAGGGCCAACCGAAGTGGAGATTTTTCCAAAAGAGCAGGTGCTCTCTTGACATGGCCTTTGATGGTGCTTAGGTTGTCTTGCAGAACATTGATTCCAGCGTGCAAGGCTTGTGTTGCCCTATGAGACACCCACTTCTGACCACCGAAATTCTAGTGAAGCATACTGACTTCTGAGTGCCGAGTTCCGAGTTCCGAGGTCCAGGACCCAGGACTCGACAAATGAATATTCGAAGTTGAGATTTGTTTGAAGAGAGCAGCAGGTGCTGTCTTGACATGGCCTTTGATGGTGCTGAGGTTGTCTTGCAGAACATTGAATCCCAGGTGCAAGGCTTGTGTTGCCCTACGAGAAGCCAAGTTCTGTCCACCAACATTTGAGTCAACCGTACCAAGTCCCGAGTCCCGAGCTCCGAGTTCCGGGATCTGGAACACGACAACTGAATATCTGAAATCCAGCACACCTCAAATCAAGTAGTATTTCATTGAGAAATAAATGATAACACATCTTTGACAGCCAACATGGTCCAAGGCTCCCTTATCTGATCCTCACTATCTCCACCCCCTTTAACACCACAGCCTGGACATCCAGCATCCAGCATCTGATTCCCCAAGATCAATTTCCAGCATGAAAGTTTCATCCCCTTCCACTTCTGATGGCATCAACATCTGGCGCACTTGGGCCCTGACCATCACTTATGAAGCAGGGGAATACACCGAACAGAAATTCAAGGCAGAGAAGACTGGATGAGAGCCGGTCATACCTTCTCCCAACCTAGACACTGATCTGGTGATGGCATGTGATCGCTTGGTCGGTGTACTCATAAAGGCACACAAAAATCCCAGTGGGTCTGCCTGCAGATTCAGAAAATTCGTTTTATCATTCATATTCCTTCACGACAGTTCAGATGCAGATGGATATTGCAAGATACAGCAAATTGATCTCCCCGAAGGACACCGGGCATAATGAACAGAGAGAGGCAAAGTTGCTGGAAAGGTGTCCTCCGGGCCATGAAGGGAAAAAGTTGGTGGACGAACCTGCCACAATTCTGGATGCATCCGGTGCCATCATCGCATGGTACCTCCCGGACGCCCTGACCAACACCACCCAGGTGTGTAACATGCATTGTCACTCAATGGATATTGAACATAAAATGAAACCTACAGAAGGAAATCAGGGAGGCCACCGATTTGCTTGCTCCAAGCCTCGGAAAAAGTGTTAAGGTTGATGGCAACTGGTGAACTAATCAAAAGTGGTTCAAACAGGGCTCGGAAAATGTTGGCTCAACTCCTGGATGCATCAATTTATCTCCGGCTTGGTTTCAACAGGCACACAAGGTAGGATCTGATGAGATGGTGATTCCGGCAGTCAAACTCACCTATCCAACAGAATCTGTCCAATCCGGAGGTATCTGCATCATTGAAGGGAGCTTCCTCTGAGAATATCCTCAAAGCCATTGCAAGGCCAGCAGCCATCGCGTCCTGCAGCACTCAGGGTCATGCATCCTGAGCAGTATTTTGCAGGGTTGCGAACCATGTCAAACCTCGGACACAAAGCATTAAGCAAGGATCTGCCACATATGCCAGAGACCCTGCAGTACTGGGCATCTGTGTTCAACACCCTCTCCATCATTTGCAATCGGGAAACCCCCAATCATCAAGACCATTTGTCCATTCCCGAATGCTTTGACATTCTCACCACTGTGGGGAACTATTCCAATGCTCGGATGAAGATGCCAAGCCTGCAGCTGGAGTTCAAGTACAATTCCGGCTGCATGATCACATTTTCCAGAAAGATCGTGAGACACGGAGTGTATGATGTGGAAGGGGATCGGATCGCTTGGGCATGGTATATGAGGGATTCTGTTCACAATTATGCAGGGGTTCCATCATGTGGATGGGCTAGTGTGGATGGTCCATACAGCGTGTGAAAGATCATACAAGGAGCAAGCATTGTGACCTATATACATCCAAAGAAATGAATAACATGGAACAATTGAATGTCCAGAGCTCTGAGTCCCGGTTTCGGGGTTCGGGACTCGTCGCTTGGGACACAGCAAAAGACAACACAACCCAATACATACAACAGGAAATATGAAACAACAATGCATGCAACATATGAATATGATAGGCTTTTCAAAATCTCATGTCCCAACTGCCACATGACATGGCCCGAGTCCCAAGTCACAAATTTCGGGCTTCGGAGTTCGGGTCTCGGCGACCCGGAGCTTGGCAACCATGTCAGGAGTCAGGGTATTTGGGATATTGTAGATCAGATGTTTGTGTGTAGTGTGTCTTTTTTGTGTTTTCTTTGGTGGTGTCTTGTCTTCTCATCACGAGTCCTGAACCCTGAGCCCCAAAACCCGACATCCGGGGTTCTCATGTCCCAACTCCCACATGCAATGTCCCGACCTCCGAGTGCCGGACAACTGAGTCCCGAACCCCAAAATTCGGGTTTCGGGGTTTGGGACTTGGTCATCCGGCACTCGGAGGTCGGAGCTCAGGACATTGCATGTGGGAGTTTGGATATGAGATTTTCGGATGACGGTCATATTCATATCTTGCATGCAATGTTGTTTCGTATTTCCTGTGTGATGTATTGGGTTGTGTTGTCATTTGGTTTGTCCTGAGCCACAAGTCCCAGATGACCAAGTCCCGAACCCTGAAACCCAAATTTCGAGGTTCGGGACTCGGGACTCGGAGTGCGGGCAAATCAACAGACAAGACAACCCAACACATCAATCAGGAAATACGAAACAACATTGCATGCAAAATATGAATATGCTAGGCATTTGAAAATCTGATGTCCCAACTCCCACATGCAATGTCCCGAACTCTGAGTCCCAAGCTCCGAGTACCAAGTCCCAAGTCCCAAATGTCAGGTGTCGGGGTTCGGGCTGCGTGACAAGAGAAGACGAGACACCAGCAAACAAAATTCAAAAACAGAAACACTCAACACAAACATCTGATCTCCAATATCCCAGATACCCTGACTCCTGACATGGTTGCTGAGCTCCAGGTCGCCAAAACCCGAACTCCGAAACCCAAAGTTCGGGACTCCGGACTCAGTACTCAGAGCTCGGGACTCGGAGTTCGGGACATTGCATGTGGGAGTTGGGACATCAGATTTTCAAATGCCTAGCATATTCATATTTTGCATGCAATGTTGTTTCGTATTTCCTGATTGATTTGTTGGGTTGTCTTGTCTTTTGATTGGCCTGCACTCCGAGTCCCAAGTCCCGAGTCCCGAATTTTGGGACTCGGGGTTCAGGACTTGCAGCTCGGGACTCGGAGTTCGGGACATTGCATGTGGGAGTTGGGACATCAGATTTTCAAATGCCTAGCATATTCATATTTTGCATGCAATGTTGTTTCGTATTTCCTGATTGATGTGTTGGGTAGTATTGTCTTTTGATTTGTCCTGTGCCACGAGTCCCGAACCCCGAAACCCGAAATTCGGGACTCGGGACTTGGTTGTCCGGCACTCGGAGGTCAGGACATTGCATGTTGGAGTTGGGACATCAGATTGTTGACTGACTATTATATTTTACATCTTGCATACACTGAAGACTGAATGGGACTAAACTCCTTTGGCTCTCTTCAACTTCTCCAGCATGGCAGTGTATATCTTCACCTCTGCCAGCTTGTCTTGGATTCCCTCATCTTGCTCCTCCAACAATGACGCCAGGCATTCTCTCATCCACCTCAGTCCCATCAGTTTGTTGCCCGGAATTCAACACTTGGTGATTTGTTCATTTTATGAAATACCTGGAACTCAATATTCATTACCCAGAAACTCAATTGTTGGTATTCGGTATGTAGCATTTGTTACCTAGAACTTGATACTTGTTACCTGGAACTCAGAACTCAATACCTGTTATGTGAAACTCAACTTTTGATGCCCGGAACTTGGTACTCAATACTCAGTACTCGGTACTTAGTACTTGATACCTGGAACTCAGCACTCCTGGTACTCAGTACTTGGTGACTTCTGTCATTTATGAAATGTGGTATGCTGGGCTTTGGGCTTTGGACTTCGGTACTTGGCACTTGGTGATTCATGTAATTTACAAAATGTTGTATACCAGATATTCAATACTTGAAACTTGTTACTCGGAACTCGGCACTCAATATTCAATATTCAATATCCAGAACTTGACACTCGGAACTCGATACTTGATGGTTTGACACTTGATACTTGACATTCAACATTCAATATTTGGAACTTAATCCAAAACATTGGCAATAATGACAAAAGGAAAGTTGCTATGATGCTTAACTTTCTCAACAAAGGTTGTAGTCCAAGTCAAGGCGAGTGTGTCTTGGTGGAAGCATAGACAATTGCACTTTTGACATTTTTCACGATTTTCAGTATCTTGCCCTTGCATCCATGATCCAAACTGTTAATATATAACAAGCATAGCTTATATTCTCGCTTCCTATGACCAAGATCAGCTCACAATAGGCTGGAGTTGTGAGCTGGTGTGTATGCTTGCCATTTCTCCTGACAAGGGGCCCATACCTTCAAAACATCAAATCTTAATAATCAAAAAACTGGAGTACATTTCAAATATATCAAGTATCATAGACATAAATTTACAGACAAATCCACTAAGAATTGAGTGCTGAGGAAGTTAAATAGATAAGAAATCGAGTGTGGGAAACTTCAAAGACTTAAAGCGTCGAAAATGGTCAGTTGAGCAGTGGTAGGACTTTAATGCCAGGTCAACTCATATTTCTACTACATCCCTTCCACCCGCCCCCTACACTCAGGGCAGTGGGCAGTATGGGTTCCTTAGGTAGTTTACAATCTATTGTACATATTTTTAATGAAATCTTCAGCCTGAATCATATATAAATATGACTTTGTGTAGAAAGATGTCTATTGCCAATTTTCACGCATAGGTCATACCGAGTACCGACACTCAGTAGGACCACTAATACACTCAACTAGACTCAGACTATAACTTTCATATAGGAAGCTAGAAATAATAACAACATTCATTTGTTCAATATCACCCATGTTTCGGATTTCTTTGGCTTATATCTTGGTCAAATGATGACCAATGGACAAGAAAAGACCACCAACACACTCACCTAGACTTGGACTACAACCTTCGTTAAGAAAGTTAAGCATAATAACAACATTAATTTTTTCATTATCGCTGATGTTTCGGATTTCTCTAGCTTGTATCTTGGTCAAATGATAACCGATTGACAAGGAAAGACTACCAAGACACTCACCTTGACTTGGACTACAACCTTCGTTAAGAAAGTTAAGCATAATAACAACATTCATTTTTCATCATTTGCCTTACTGAGTGCCAAGCACAGAGTACCGAGTACCAAGTATTGAGTTCCACATAACAAGTATCAACTTCCAGGCAATAAATATTGAGTTCCAGGTATCAAGTTCCGAGTTCCGAGTTCTGAGTTCCTGGCGCCAAAACCCAGAATACAACATTTCATAAACACAAATCACCACGTACTGAGTACTGAGTATCAACTGTCAAAATTGAATATTGAATATCCAGTATACAACATTTTGTAAATAAGAGAAATCACCGAATACCAAGTACCGAGTTCCGGGTTTTGGGTTTCGGAACTCGGAACTCGGCACACAGCACTCAGCACTTGGTGATTTATACAACTTAATCATTGAATCACCGAGTCCCGAAACCCGGAACTCAAAACTTGAGATTCGAAGTAGATATCACCTGAACTCCAGATACCCAGACACCTGAAGCCCAAAACTCACAAAAATATAAATGTGAAATTTCACCGTGCCAAACCCTGAACTCTGAGTGCCATGTGCCAAGTCCCGAAACATGAAACTCGGAACTCAGGACTTGATATTTGAGACTGGACAAAGATATCTATCAAAAATGTGTAAATCAAATTTTTTGATCTCCTCAAATTTTTGTCCCCAAGTGCCAAGTGCCAAACCCCGAGTGCCGGGTGCTAGGTGCCGAGTCCCGAGTCCCGAGTCCCGAGTCCCGAAACCTGGAACTCGGAACTCGGGACTTGGGACTTGATATTTGAGACTGGACAAAGATATCCATCAAAAATGTGAAAATGAAATTTTTTTGATCTTCTGAAATTTTTGTCCCAAGTGCCAAGTGCCAAACCCCGACCCCCAAGTTCCGAGTTCCGAATTTCGGGACTCGGGACTCGGAACTCAGAACTCAGAATTCGGGACTTGGGACTTGATATTTGAGACTGGACAAAGATATCCATCAAAAATGTGAAAATGAAATTATTTTGATCTTCTGAAATTTTTGTCCCAAGTGCCAAGTGCCGAACCCCGAACCCCGAACCCCGAGTTCCGAGTTCCGAATTTTGGGACTCGGGACTCGGGACTTGATATTTGAGACTGGACAAAGATATCTATCAAAAATGTGTAAATCAAATTTTTTTGATCTTCTGAAATTTTTGTGCCAAGTGCCAAGTGCCAAACCCCAAACCCCAAGTTCCGAGTTCCGTGCCAAACCCCGAGTGCCGGTTGCCGAGTCCCGAAATTCGGAACTCGGAACTCGGGGTTTGGGGTTCGGCACTTGGCACTTGGGACAAAAATTTGATTTACACATTTTTGATAGATATCTTTGTCCAGTCTCAAATATCAAGTCCCGAGTTCCGAGTTCCGAGTTCCAGGTTTCGGGACTCGGGACTCGGCACATGGCACTCAGGGTTTGGCACTTGGCACTTGGGACAAAAATTTCAGAAGATCAAAATAATTTCATTTTCACATTTTTGATGGATATCTTTGTCCAGTCTCAAATATCAAGTCCCAAGTCCCAAGTTCTGAGTTCCGAGTTCCGAGTTCCGAGTTCCGAGTTCCGAGTTCCGAGTCCCGAAATTCGGGACTCGGTACATGGCACTCAGGGTTTGGCACTTGGCACTTGGAGACAAAAAGTTGAGGAGATCAAAAAAATTTGATTTTCACATTTTTGATAGATATCTATGTCCAGTCTCAAATATCAAGTCCTGAGTTCTGGGTTTTGTGTTTCAGGACTCAGCACACGGCACTCAGGGTTCAGGACTCGGGAGTTGAAATTTGAGATGAAAAGACTTTTTTCAGAAATGTGTGAATCAAGTTGTCATATATCCATACACATTTCACTGACCCTTGAACCCCGAACCCTGAGTACCGGGTGCCAAGGCCCGAAACCCGACACCTGGATCTTGGGGTTCGGGGTTCGGGACTTGGGACTTGATAATGGAGATGAAAAAACATTGTTTAAAAATGTTTGAATGAAGTTGTCATACATCCATAAATATGTCCTGCATATCCATAATCATTTGACTGGCCCCCGACCCCCGAGTGCCGAGTTTCAGGTACCCGGCACTCGGCACTCGGGACTATGTGAGATGCAGACTATGTGAGATGAAAGAGACATGTCAAATATGTTTGAATCCCCCTGTGGCATATCTGTAAATATTTGACTGAACCCCGAACCCCGAAATTGTGGACTGCCGGGTGTCGGGTGTCGGGGTTCGGGGGTCTGGGGTTCGGCACTCACAATTTGGGGAAGTTGACAAAAATCAATTTTCAAACAATTGATTTCCAAAAAATTGATTTACACATTTGTGGATGCTCACATATCAACACCCAACACCCGGACCCCGGACCCCCGAACCCCAACACCCGACACCCGGCAGTCCACAATTTAGGGGTTTAGGGTTCAGTCAAATATTTACGGATATGCCACAGGGGGATTCAAACATATTTGACATATGTCTCTTTCATCTCACATAGTCCCGAGTGCCGAGTGCTGGGTACCCGGAACTCGGCACTCAGGGGTCGGGGGCCAGTCAAATGATTATGGATATGCAGGACAATATTTATGGATGTATGACAACTTCATTCAAACATTTTTAAACAATGTTTTTTCATCTCCATTATCGAGTCCCAAGTCCCAAACCCCAAACCCCGAGATCCGAGCCCTGGCAGTCCACAATTTCGGGGTTCAGGGTTTGGCACATTGTGAACATTTGACATTTATATTTTTGCAAATGTTGTGCTTCTGGTGTCCGTGCTTTCCTTTTTTGAGACTCGGTGACTTGTTTTGTGACAAATAGCATATGGTGCACACCAGGGTTCATGTGCGGGGTTTTCCCACCCGTCTATGTGATACATCCAAGGTTGGCCCACCCATCTATATAATACATCCTATGTCGGCCCACCCGTCTATATAATATACCCCACCTCAGCCCACTGGTATACGCAATACTCCCCCACCCCGGCCCACCTGTCTATGTAATACATATTTTACCACATCCTCGGCCCACCCGTATATGTAATATTCCACCACCTCGGCCCACCCATCTATGCAATAAATATTTTATACCACCCTCGGCCCACCCATATATGTAATATTCCACCACCTCGGCCCACCCATCTAGGCAATACATATTTGATATCCCTGATGTTGGCCCACCCGTATATGTAATATTCCACCACCTCGGCCCACCCGTCCATGCAATCAATATTTTATACCACCCTCGGCCCACCCGTCTATCCATATATGCGCACGAAGGTAGGGGGGGCGTAGACGGGGGGGTCGGGGAGGGTCGTCGGTTTTTTTTTCTTTTTTTTCTGGGGGTTCAGGAGGGTCGGTTTCCCTCTTGATCTCTTTTCTTTTTTCTTCTGGAGGTCATTTGGGCCCTGCAAAAAGTCGCCTCTGGCAGGGTTTGAACTTGATCAACCTTTGTTTGTTCATGTTTGGCATCCCTGGTTGGTGTGCCAATTAATTCTTTGCACATGGCAGGGTTTGAACTCTCAACCTGTGCTTGTTTGCTCACCACTGATTTCTTTGCACATGGCAGGGTTTGAACTCCCAATCTCTTCTGTTTGTACTTGTTTGCTCACCACTCACCACTGATTTCTTTACACATGGCAGGGTTTGAACTCCCAACCTCATCCCTCATCTCTTCTGTGTGTACTTGTTTGCTCTCTTGTTTGTGCTTGTTTTCTCATCAATTCAGATGTCTGCCAAGGTGGTGGGAAAAAAATTCCAAAAAAGGAAGTGAAAACTAAAATTGTCCAGACAACCTGTGGGAACACGGCTGTGGTGGTGGCATGGCAAGATGATGTGATTTGAGCGTGTTATAGCCAAAAAAGGCGAAAAACATCGATGCGTTCGAGACAAAATAGAGTCAAAGAATCAAGGCAAAGTCAAGCAAAAGTCAAGCAACAAGTCAGGGATATGGACACGGACACAGGGTCACACCAAGTCAAGGAATCAATAAGGAAATGGACAACCACAACCACAACCAACTGAAATCAAGGATACCATGCAACAGTCAAGTCAAGTCAAGGATAAGGAAAGCAGGGGAACCAAGGGCTCACCCAAAGCAAAATCAAGGAAATGAACAAGCATCAAACCAAGAAAAGTCAAGTATAAGGGAAGGGTACATCAAGTGAAGGCAAGACAAGATGGACAAGGAAAGGGAAGTGAAATTAAGGAAATTAAAAGTGAGCGAGTTACACAGCTCATCAATGCGTTTGAGACAAAAGTCAAGGAATCAAGGCAAAGTCAAGTGAAAGCTGAGGAAAAACAACCAAACAAGTACAAAAAGTCAAAACAGAAGTGAAACAACCAAACATGAAACAACCCAACACGTCAAGGATAAGTTCAAGAGGGTCGGTGAAAGTCAAGAAGAAACCGTTAAGCGACAAGCCATTTGCCAAAGCCAGTACCCTCTATACAATGAATAGGTCCTGCTCTCCGCCAGCATCTGGGTACTCTCTGCACAATGAATAAGGACAAGGGAACATAGACCAAGGTATGCTATTCATTGCATTTGCAGGTGTGCATATTTTAATCACAGATTGTTCACCATTATGCCTCAAATTTCACTGGTCATAAGCAGGTGCCCACACATTGCTGGAGTATGTGATATGCTTAGTTCAATTAATGAACTCTCAACCTTCTCTTCTGTTTGTACTTGTTTGCTCTCTTTGCCCCCCAACTTTCTGTTTGTGCTTGTTTGCTCATCACTTTAATCCTCATTTCAGATGTCTGCCACAACACAAGGTGGTGGGAACAAAATTCCAAAAAAGGAAGTAAAAACTAAAATTGTCCGGACAATCTATGGAAACATGGCTGTGGTTGTGGTGGCAAGATTATGTAATTTGAGCGAGTTACAGGTGAAAAAGGCGAACAACATCGGCACATTTGAGATCAAAAAAGAGTCAAGCAAAAGTCAAGGATATGGACACAGTCAAGCCAAGAGGGTCAGACCAAGTCTAGGAAGAGGAAATGGCACAAGTAGCTGGGGAGTGATGTATCAAGTACTTGCACATGTAGTTAAGGGTAATACAAGAATCACTCTGCACTGTAGGACCTGTGATACATCAATGTACCAGTATGGGCTGTATAGTCCCCCAATAGGCTGAGCATAGAATATGAAGCAAGGGATTCTCGATCTTACAGATCTCGTATGTTGTTGGTACCTGGTATTCTTGATCTTACAAATTCCTAAGTCATCAGTACCTGGTCATCCTAATCTTGTTTCTAGTGATCAAGCTATGTTTAGTGCAAGATATAAATATATTAATGCCTAGTGTTGAGTACATGAGTGATGTATCAGTTATACAACTGGGGCTGCGTGTTGATGGTAGGTTCATCCTCACTGTCCGGTAGGATCTCCAAGGCAGCGCTTATGAACTTCAGTACATCTTTCCATAGGGCCTGAAAGGATGTGACAAGGAATAGACGCAGCATAGCCTGCTGACATGCATATGCAGCCAGCCCTTCTTGTTCAGCCGCTGACTCCAAGGCTCGAGAGCTACTCCTTCCACCCCACCACTCTGCCTGCCACTTTAAGAAGACACTATAACTCTTCACATCTCCTCGAGAAGGAGTTCAACTTCCTCGAACACCTATGAGATGTCATCAGTATACCATATCAAACTAGAGTTAGTAGACCCACAATCCTGAACTCGCTTATTTTCTGAGCTGCTATTGTCCACATGTGAGTCTAGCCAGATCCAAGAGATGGTACCAGTCCCTTGTTTCTCCATATCACCCATAGGCCTCATATCTGAATCCAAGAGTGGTGGAAGAGAAATGTCCCAGCCCAATTTATCAAGTCAATAGCCAAGAGCTAACAGAGTGTTACATGCACATTGATACCTGTCAACACTAGCCTGTTTTTTCATCTCCACACCTTCAATGAGGTAGTTCAAGATCAAAGTTGTTACAGTGGTGTTGCCACCCCCTATCATTTTCCTTATCTCCATGGACTTACAGCTGCACTGCCTTGTATTTGTATAGCTTCAGCTTCTTCCATGACTTACTGGTAACTCAGTTCATCTTATCTTTCTGACTCATTTCCCTTATCTATGACTCGTCTTGACTCATGGACTTGCGGCTGTATTACCTTGTACCATAGTAGGCTATTTGCCTACCTTTCTTGTCTTTTCTCCTTTCATACGATACCTGACGAACCTGCCCTAAACCTCATTCTCATTTATATATAAACTCGTCATGTGTCATATCCCACATATTAACGCTTCTCATCCAGACCTTCGGATCCTAGATCCAGTCCGGTCCGATGTACAGATCCGCTTCTGATCCGATATATGATAAGCTTCTTAATTCATTTCCTGTTCATATTAATGTTATTCTCCATCTCTATAGTCTTAAGGGATTGATTCCCTTATGCTCCGACTCTACCTTTTGGTAGTCTTTCCTTATGCTCTGATACTTTAGGACCTTGTCCAATAGTCAATCCTTGTTCATCCTTATCCTAAGCTATTCTGAACCACGTCCAATAGCTATTCCTAGTCTTTCCTTATCCTTAGCTATCTTGGACCTTGTCCGATAGCTATTCCTAGTCTTTCCTTATCCTTAGCTATCTTGGACCTTGTCCGATAGTTAATCCTTGTCTTTACTTAACCTCCACTACTTTCAGACCTTGTCCGATAGTTATCCCTTGTCCTTCGCTTATCCTGTGTTCCTCCGGACATCCTTTGTCACACTTCCTCTGGTCTGATCTCAGACATCTCATCCTGTTCCTTTCTGCATCGGACATAGTCCGCTGCAGCCTTTCCTCTGTTGGTTTCTACTTGGGATTCATCCTGAAGTAGTCTTTAACTCTTTCCACACCTCCGGACTTGTTCTAAGTAGTCTTCCTATTTCTGGACATACATCTAGATTTAGTTCCCATGCTCCGGATATGATCTTGGATGAGTTCCTACAGTTCTGGATATCATGTCCGGACTTTCCCACGCTTTTCCGGAAGTCCACTGGGCACTTTCACCAGAGTTGCCTTACCTTTGGAGTTCAACTGAACTTCATTGGATGTGTTCTAGACTTCATTCTGAAATGTGGGGCATGTACTCGTGTAAGGGGCACAGCGTACGAGCTGAGGCCAAGCCCTTCCTTCCTAATCCGACCCTCCGGCATGGTTTCTAACATCATGTATTATAGTTGTTCTTTACTTTAATCCTACTTGGTTTTCCCTGAAACCTGATCTTCACTTGAGCTTCACAACTCAAGTGTCTTAAATCGTCTTCTATCTTTGAGCACTCCTCATTGATAGTCTGAACATGATTGTATTCCAGAGATGCCAGCCCTCTGAATACTGAACCCTTGATCTTACTGAGGAGGTGCCATCCCTCCTTACCATTATTGAGGCAGAACCCCTTCTGTTCAAAGGTGGACCACTTGTCAAAGACATCCTTTGTGCGCGATGTCTTCTTCAATAGATGTTCTATAGATAACCACCTATAAAATCAAATATCTCCACAGTCAGTGATTCAGACAAATACCAATGACTGATAACGTGGTCGCTTGTGGGTGGCTGTTCAGTGATGCTCAAAGATGCAATCAGCAGGCAGAATATCTGAGAGGTCAGCAGTGAGCAGTCAACTCAATGATGTGCAGGGCACGGAAACAATAACAACAACAATAACGAAGAAAATAAACAAAATAATAACAATGACGTCAAAGAAGATCACCCAAAGCTCTTGTCCTGCAGCAACAGCACTGCCAGAAAGTTGTGCGAAGCAATAAAGGTCACTCCCAAAGCACAAGCAGGTAGGATCAAAGGTCAGGACTGATCAATTGCTCTCCAGACTCCACGCAATATTGAACCTGCTGCCAAGGAACTCGTGATGAGTATGAAACAGAATCAGGAACAGATGTCCTTGGTGTTCAGCACCAAGTCCCCTTTCAATAGCTAAAGCCTCGTGACAATGAAAACCCTGGCTCAGTATCGCTACTCAGATGAGTAAGGTCAAGCTTCCCGTTATCAACTCCTGAAGTCTCCCCACTAAGCTACTCTGAGCCTTAGATGGACAAAAGAGACAAACACAGAGATTCTGGAATATGCAAGCTGGTAAAACAAAAAAACTTGGAGAAATATCTATGACAATGACAAAACCGACAAATGGAACAGAACCAGGTCTGCTGGTCGTGGAGCATGGCGTACTCACACTTTTACTGATGTCTTGCAGAGGTTCACCCTACAATCTTCAACAGCTTACACTGTATCTGACTTGGCTCACACCTTACAGACATAAACTGGGGGTGTGAAACTGCTCTTTTTTTTTTTCAACCGAAATGCAGGTCCTTATATACACGAAATCAGTGGCTGTGCTACTATCTTCCCACGTAATTAAGTGAGGGTTACTTAAGTCTGATGAAATAGAGGGGTGTAATCTCTGAGTCAGCTTCGAGGGGTCAAATAGTGAAAGTATTAAGTAATAGTAGTAATACTTTGCTGGGTCATGTGATGTCCTGTGGCTGGGGCCTAAAGGGCCTGGACAAATGGTTATGTAATTCATGGGTCTGGTGTGCAATATTTTTGATGATTTTTGATTATATTTTTTGGCTGGAAGCCAAATTTGCAACATATTATTTCGAGTTTCCTGCGAGTTCCCACAGGTTGATTTGTAGAGGACATATTTTTGGCAGTCACCTGACACATGAGAGGTTCTTGCTGAGTCATTCCTGGGCTATTTGAAATGAAACTGAGTCCAAAATTAAATCTTTGAAAATATTAGTTTTCTTGTTCAGGTGAATATTTGAAGGGAAATTTGTCTTTTCTGAGCTGAGTGCTTGGGAGATTAAATCCGAAAAAAAATGTTGAGTGGGGGCTTGTAGCAGAGTATTAGTCAGCCATGCACCAGACCAATTTGGTGCAGGTCAGCAAGGGACGGTTCTCTTTTGAACCATTGGCAAGAGACCCATCCAAGTTCGTAACAAAAGTCAAGTTCAACTTGAAAGTCAAGAATTTGGGAACATGACTGTGGTGGTATCTTAGTTTGTTCTCTCTCTGTCTTCTGGACTTGAGTACTCGTTAGACTCTTGTCACCATCCGAGACTTATGGATTGTATCCAATAGTCTATATCTTCAGCTCTATCTTTGGATAGTCTTACTCGTCTTTCCGTTATCTGGATAACCTTCAGATACCTATATATTATACATTCTGATCTTCAGATCCGATATATTAGTGTTTCTGAAATACAAGGGCAATACTTGGGAAAGGGGCACAGCGTATGAGCTGAGGCCAAAGCCCTTTGGATCTGTTAACCCGAGAGTACAACCTTAACATCTGTTGCTAATGACCAGATAGGGCTGACAGACTTAGGCACACCAGTCCTGTTCCAGCTACCAATGGCCCAGGTAAGGATGTGTTCCATATCAGAGGTGTCTTCAGACTTGCACATAGGTGTGGCTAGAATGAGATAGATCTTGTCTTCACCAAAGCAAGAGGTGCTGATCACTGTGAGTTCCTTCCCGAGGTGCAGTTTGCTGGTGTAAATCTTTTATGCAATGTGTACAGACTCATATGTACAGAGGACGGGTTTGACAGTATGGGAATGCTTCCAGCAAAGTCCCCCCACCTTGTTGTACTTACTAAAGTGAACTGCCATCTCCTCCAGGGCAATTTCATCAATCATCAGGCTGACACCCCTCAATGAAGCAAGTGATGAGTGCATGCACATGGTCATGATGATGTTCTGAATATTCTTGTCAAACTGTTCATCCCATATAGGAGTGATGGTTGGTGTGATCGTAGTGAATGTAGATTTGGAGCAAAGGGTATGAAAAGATGGGACACCAAGTATTTGATTCATCGCGAATAACAGCAGGCGCCCACCAAGCCTGAAAATGAGGGTTACAATATTGAGGTCATTGGCATCATAACCTTGAGGGGAGTATGCACCCTCAAGCATATCCCTGAGCTTGTTTACAATCTCCCACACACTAGAACCATGATAAAGAGCAACATCAATTATTTGGTGGATGCAGGATATATCTTTTTCAGATATCGCCATAAGGAGATGACTGTAGTTGTTAAGTTGGGTGAGGCAGCGCAGATATTTGCAAGAATGATTAAGTTCCTATTCATTGTCAGTTTAAATACTTATCAGAAGCTATGTATATGTACCTGCAATTTTAACACCTTGATTTGTTTGGCATATGTCTTCATGATATCTTGCAAGTGTGCGAGGCTGAGATACTTGTAATTTGTGTGCTGTTTGGGATCCTGGGTGATTTTGGAAAGGTGCAGAATGTGTCTGTGCACATCAGTACACTCATCACATGCTGAGCCCTGGAAACGTGTATGTGTGCAATACATTGAGTGAGCACACAGTGTCATGCATGGTATGCACTTCATACCATACTGTATCCTATTACCAAATTACTCTACCATTTTTCCTTGATTCATTAGCTTATGATTTCAGTTCTTATTCTTGTTCTGATTATTCTGATTTTATTCTGTGTATTTCTATTTCATTCCATGTATTTCTGTCTCTTTCTATTTCTTCTAGGCTTATTCAGCCACATGATTTTCCCACCATATTTTGAGCATGTTTGTAAGCATGTCATGTGACTGGGAAATGATTTGTAAGGACTTCCTGTTTGACTCATCATGATTCATCATGCTTTGTAAGACTTACAGTTGTATTTGTAAGATATTAGTAAGACAGGATGACTCACTACACCAAATGGCCTGGTTTGTAAGCACATTCTTATCAATCCATGTGATGACTCATACTAATCTTTGTAATACTACCATGTAAATTAGTAATTAAGCTGACTCAATACCTAGTTTCTTACCAATCCAGTGCTGAATCATGCTTAGTAATCTGGCCTCCCAAAAGGTATAAAAGGAGCCCATTTTACACCTAAGCAATCAGACTTTCTACTTTGAACCTACTCTGCAACAGTTGCATATTATGTAAGTTAAGTGCAGGCCATCACTTGTGCCTTGAAGTAAGTAAGACTTTATAAGCTGTATATTTGTCATATAAGGACTATACAGGCAAGGCAATTTATTATCTCTTGTGCTGTGTACTACCAAACATAAGGTTTACACAGGCAAGATCAGTTTATTCTTAAGTTGTATAGCACCATACTGAAGTGTCTATTGTAAGGAAGGCATAGCCTTCAGTGATGGACGAGCACATCAGCGGCAACAGTAGCCAAATCGATATCGGTACTTTTATTTCCTTTCATGTTTGCTCTCCATAATCTTTCACTATCAGTTTCCCTTTGTCTCCCTTAGATTTACGTCTCAATCACTAGTCCTTATCCCTTTCACTTAGATTTCCCTTTCATACTCTATAGACAAAGACTCTACCTCACTTAAAAACTCGCATGTATCTCCCATGGAATTCAGTAAAATTTACTCCCTCGAAGCTAACGCACAATGCAGACCGAACTCTCCCGTATCACTCTAAACAAGACAACTTCAAACATCGCCATCAAGACTATCCAAAACATCATTCTCCAAGACACAACAGTATTCCTCTTCGAACTCAACGGCAGCATTATATATTGGAGCCCACCGTGAGGGGAATCAAATAGAAACCCTCATCATACCCTGATATCTTCTATTAGGTCCTCTGACCTCGCTGAATTCAAGATTTCTAAATACTATCATCCTAACTTCCAACTCGCTCTCGAGAATGCAGCAGAGACATCTAATCTGGCCCCCAAACGTCCTCGTATTCCCGCTCCAGCAAAGAAACATGCCACCCGTTCAGCAGCTAAAGATCAAAATGTCGCCGAGGCACTTCAATCTCCAATCCGATCCCCAATCCGTCGCTGCTTTAGCACCAAGGAAATGGAATCTGATCTTCATCTAGAATCTCCCATAACGCCTATCTGTACCATGTCAAGCCTTGCTCCACAAATCAAACCCATCACTGCTATCCCCGGCCTCGAACTCACCGATCAATCACTCATACTTAAACCCGCCGTCTTCCCTAATCATCAGTCAATTCCTCCCCCACCATTACCGACAGCCCCCTCATCATCAAATCCAATCATGTCCGCCATTTCAAAGGGAATCAATGCTATGCCAGCACCAACGTCAAACAAAGCCCCATCCTTTAGTGGGGAAACCTCTGATCTCTTAGACTTCTTTGAACTTTTCAAAGACCTGGCGCAAGCATGTGGACTCACTGACGCTGAACAATGCAAGCTACTCGTTAGATACGTAGATCAGGCCACCAAACGCTTCTGGGTTACGCTCAGTGGGTACGAAAGCAAGAATTTTGCAAACCTCAAAGCAAGCATACTGGAACAATACCCCGGAGCCAAGAAGGGGGTTCGCTACACAATCAGAGATCTTGAACGGACTGTTCTCGGTAGTGCTGAGGGTGAAATCTCCACCGAGACGGAATTACTACAGTACTATAGGCAATTCCGTCCTATTGCACATTGGCTCATTGCTAACAACAAGATCACCCCTCGAGAGCGTGATAGGTATTTCTGGCAAGGGCTTCCCGCCACTACTTGACGGGCTATCGATCGATGACTCGAAGTCCAGGACTCAACATATTCCCGCACTGAGGCCACTGACTTCGAGAAAGTGCTCAAAGCCGGACGTTTCGTGTTTTTGGATGATGCTTTTGATGCTGATCTCAACGACCCTATTGCCAATCGGTTACGTTCCATATGAGACTCCCGCCCAATGAACTCTGCTTCCAAAACTACCCCTTGACAACTATGGGACTCCAATGACAAAGAAGAAAGGAAAGATGTGAAAAGAGAAGTCCAGACAAAGCGTGTATCATTTACCCCGACCTCAGTGAAGCAACCTGTCAAGTCAACTATAGATGAAGTAGAGGAAATCACCCGCAGGATGCATTCGCTTGACATTGGCGACGTCTCCTACTCCAGATGCTACACCCGTCTCGTCTGTCTCGCCCCTGCTGCAGCTCAGGCCTGGGCTCCACCTAGAGCACGTCAACAGGGTCAGGGAACTCATGGGCTCTCTCCACACCATTCAAACCACTCACAGAACAATTATTGTTTCTTTTGTGGGCAACCCCACCTCGTTCGCAACTGCTCTGTCGCCTCGGACTACATCCGTCAAGGACGTATCATACGTGAAAACGGCTATCTTTTCTTTCCCGACCATTCCCGCATCCGACGTAATGGAAATGAAACCATACAGCAGGCAGTTGACGGGAGATACGTGTCCTCAGCATCATCAACTACTCCCGCAACCGGTGCAAACCTCACACCACTCACAAGCAACACTAAGCATGAACCAGTAGCCAGCTCTAATGCATTCATCACAGAAGGTTACTTTCTCCAGTGTGTACCTGTTGCTGAGACACATGCAGTAGCTGTAATGATCGAGGACGAGGAAGAATCAGTGGAGGTCCTTGCAATCACCCGCTCAAAAGCCAAGTCCTCAGACAAAGAGAAGATCTCCGCTAAGGATCAGCAAAGTCAGCCTATGCCGTCCAAGAAGGAAACAGCCGCCCTCTCCCCCAAGACTACTGCTAATGATCAGCAACTCATTCGTTCAGACGACAAAAAGACACCAGCTTTCACTTACGAATCGAAAGCAGCCTCCCCAGAAGCTACACAACGAGTCTATCGTAGTATTCTGGACATGGTCATCCCGAATCTTACCGTCGCTGACTTACTAGCCATCAGTCCTGATATCCGCCGCAAAACAGTAGAGCACTGTCGTACCCAACGAATCCCCACTCCAACCTCCGTTGTCTCCGCATCCCTCACAAACTCGACTCCACCACATATTGAACATGCTACTCCGCTTCATGAACTCAAAGTCACCCTCAACAGAATACACTCAGAACTTGGGTTGCTGGATGAAGGCTCAGAAATCGTGGTAATACGCGAAGATGTCTGGAGGAAAACGGAGGCACCTCGCAACGAACAGATATGTATGAGAATGCAAACCGCTAATGGGGGTGCGCAGGACATGGGCGGATGCGTCAAAATGCTAGAAATTGAAGTCGACGGCATCAAGACATGGGCACATGCGTACATAGTTCCCGACGCACCATATCGACTCCTCCTGGGAAGACCATGGCAACGCCTAGTCAAACTATCAAAGGAAGAAACCAATGACGAAGTCCTCGTCACCATACGCGACCCTCTCAACACCAACAACATGCGTACCTGTCACACATCACCACGGCCATGGCCTCAAGGCTCATTTTCAGCTACTGCGGCGGCTTTCTGTACAACGCCTTCTATCACACAAAACTCTCGTGCCCAAACATCCACCTCACCTCAGAACCTATCCTTGGCACTCGCTCATCAGCTGTTTCGTCCCCGTCTCACCACCACTTCCTTTGCAGAACACTTGCTGAAAGCTTGTTTTGAATACGACACGACAAGGCACATACTTGCATACAAGAAAGTCGCTAACAAAGTCAAGCCAGTCGCAACTACCATGCCTGCCCATGCCCGTATCATCCGTCGCATCCCTGAAGACCCCTTGCTTTCCCTTCCCTTCGTATCGCCGACACCCCCGAACTTTATACCTGGAACATGCCTCATGCAAGAGCGCATGGATGGCCTTGGAGTATTCGCTAACAACTTTCTCTGGCCAGAAGAACAGAAGTTAGTAGCCCACATCCTTGTGAACAATGAAGCTGCACTCGCATGGGACGAGTCGGAGAAAGGAAGGTTCAGGGACGATTATTTTCCGCCAGTGATCATTCCGACAATAGAACATACCCTGTGGGCTCACAGACAGCCACCTATCCCACCAGGCATCAAGGACGAAGTAATCAAGCTCATTCAGTCAAAAATCGCATCAGGAGTCTACAAAGCCTCAAACTCGTCCTACCAGTCAAGATGGTTTTGTGTGGCGAAGAAGAGCGGCACAGTATGCATCGTCCATGACTTACAACAGCTTAATTCGGTCACTGTAAAAGATGCTGCCACCATGCCTTATGTCGAACACTTCGCCGAACAATCCGCTGAACGAGCAGTATATTCTATGATGGACTTATTTGTTGGTTTTGATCATAGGGTGCTTGCGGAAGAATCTAGGGACATCACTACCTTCCAGACCCCACTTGGCACCTTTTGGCTCACTGTGCTTCCACAAGGCTGGACTGACTCACCAGCAGTGTTTCAGAATGACATCGCCTTCATATTGCAACATGAAATTGAGATTGCACCCAATTTTCAAGACGACGTCAATGTTCTCGGCCCTCGCACAAGATATGAGCAACCAGATGGCACTTATGAACTATCCTCGGGTAATCCACACATCCGACGTTTCATTTGGGAACATTGCTTAGACACAAACCATGTACTTCATCACCTCAAGCACGCCGGGGCCACTGTATCCACCAGCAAACTCTTCATTTGTGTTCCTGAAGTCACAGTAGTAGGACAATGCTGCACATATGATGGAAGGATCCCCGACGAATCAAAAATCGCCAAAATCATTCATTGGCCAGCTTGCTCTTCGAAGTCTGAAGTCCGTGGGTTTCTAGGCACCACTGGGACAGTGCGCAACTGGATCAAGGATTATGCAGCTATCGCCCACCCACTCACTGATCTCACGCGAAACAACACCCCTTTCGTTTGGTCTGACGCTGCACAACATGCCATGGACTCTCTCAAGACTGCAGTAACTCATTCTCCTGCCATCCGCCCTGTCGATTATCATTCCACCAACCCCGTTATCCTTTCCATCGACTCTTCTTACCTCGCTTGCGGTTGGATTTTGCTCCAACTCGATGACGATGGCAAACGACGCCCCGCACGCTTTGGATCCATTACGTGGAATGAACGCGAGTCCAGATACTCTCAGGCGAAGATTGAATTATACGGTTTATTTCACGCTCTCAAGGCCACCAAAGTCTGGCTCATAGGTGTCAAAACACTAATCGTTGAAGTTGATGCTAAATACATCAAGGGTATGCTAAATAATCCCGACATTCAGCCCAACGCAGCAATGAATCGCTGGATCGCCGGCATCCTCATGTTCGACTTCACACTCAAGCACGTACCTGGATCAAAACATCAGGGACCAGATGGATTATCACACAGACCACGTGCACCAGAAGATGACGAAGAAGATGAGGAGAGTTCAGATGACATAGAAGAATGGATAGATGAATTATTAGGCTGTGGATTATGGGTCGCAAAAGACTTGGGACGGGGGCAACTTGAAATGATGAGCCGAGCAACAGTGCTGTTTAATACAGAGACTTCGCTCACATCTGATCTCGTACTCCCTCTCAACGATGCTTCTCGGCTACGAGATGATGAGCTTCGGATGGTTCGAACTTACCTGGAAACACTGGTCACTCCCAAGGGCCTCTCTGACGCACTCCGCACACGAATCCTCAAGCGAGCAAGACAATTTTTCATTCGAGGAAAGCACCTATGGCGGAAGGAACTAGCTGGCTGCCATCAAATTGTATTATTCGACACCGACCGACTTCGCATACTACAAGACTGTCATGATCACCTCGGACACAGAGGTTTCTACCCTACTCAGCGTACTATTGCGGACTGCTTCTGGTGGCCATCTCTCAACAAAGACATTGCGTGGTACCTCAAAACCTACCATCCATGCCAACTCCGTTCTGTTGAGAAAGTCGTCATACCTCCAACGGTCGCAGTCCCAGCCCTGCTTTTTCGCAAAGCATATACTGACAGCATGCACATGCCAACAACTCAAGGCTTCTCCTACATTGTTCAAGCGCGCTGTTCCTTATCAGCCTGGCCAGAATGGAGAATGTTGCGGAAGGAGAATGGACGGACATTGGGGGCTTTTCTGTTCGAAGAAGTACTGTGCAGATGGGGAGGGGTCGAAGAAATCGTATCTGACAATGGTACACCCTTTGTTGCAGCCTTGGACTGGTTAGCGGAAAAATACGGCATTCGTCACATACGCATCTCAGCTTACAACTCGAGAGCCAATGGGATAGTCGAACGATCACATCGCACCATACGGGACTCCCTCATCAAAGCTTGCAACAGTGATATCACCAAGTGGCCAGCACTCACACCACACGTTTTCTGGGCCAACAGAGTCACCACTTGTAAAACCACGGGTCACACCCCCTTCTTCCTCGCACACGGTACAGAACCCTTACTTCCATTCGACATCACCGAAGCGACCTTCATGCTTCCCGATATCTCTACTACCATCTCCACTGCCAAACTCCTCTCCCTCTGTGCACAACAGCTTGACAAACGAGACGAAGACTTGAGGCAAGCCCATGATCGACTAGTACGCAGCCACTTTGCATCAATCAAAGATTTCGAGCGTTGTTATGCCAATACAATACATGATTACGACTTCAGGCCTGGATCGCTCGTACTAGTCCTCAACAAGAAGATAGAAGCCACCTCAAATGCCAAATGCAAGCCCCGCTATTTCGGCCCTATGCTAGTCGTGTCTCGTTCCCCGGGAGGATCCTATCAGCTTGCAGAAATCGACAGCACTGTGTCTCACCTCAAATTCGCTGCGTTTAGACTCATCCCGTACCATCCACGCTCCACTTCTACTCTTGAAGTTACACAACTTATTCACACTGTGGACCTGGTCGGAGACGAGCACTAATCAGTTGTCTGCGGGTCAACCGAGGACGGTTGAATTTTCAAGTTGGGGGGGGATGTAAGGAAGGCATAGCCTTCAGTGATGGACGAGTGCATCAGTGGCAACAGTAGCCAAATCGATATCGGTACTTTTATTTCCTTTCATGTTTGCTCTCCATAATCTTTCACTATCAGTTTCCCTTTGTCTCCCTTAGATTTACGTCTCAATCACTAGTCCTTATCCCTTTCACTTAGATTTCCCTTTCATACTCTATAGACAAAGACTCTACCTCACTTAAAAACTCGCATGTATCTCCCATGGAATTCAGTAAAATTTACTCCCTCGAAGCTAACGCACAATGCAGACCGAACTCTCCCGTATCACTCTAAACAAGACAACTTCAAACATCGCCATCAAGACTATCCAAAACATCATTCTCCAAGACACAACAGTATTCCCCTTCGAACTCAACAGCAGCATTATACTATATATATTCATCTACTCTATCATTTTACAATCTGAGCTTTACATCTATTATGCTAACTCTCTCTCACACATCAAGGGAGACTTGACAAGTTGAAAAAGACTTTCATAGGTTGAAACATACCTACCAGATTTCATTACTGTTTTATTATTGTATGTAACTTCATTCAATTTATCTTTCAAGACTATTAGGTTGTTGTAAAAAGAAAAGGTAATTCCTCCCAAAGAACCAACACATTATCTACCATGAAAACTAGAAAAGTCATAGACCATGTACTTAAGGACTGGCAAGAAGTCTTATCCTATATAGTTGTGCTGTCTCTATACACACATTCTATATAAGACCTTTAAGTAACAAGACAGCGAAGCACTTGGCTGCGTGATGTTGATAGTGTAAGGTAAAGCATCTGGTCCACTGTGATACTGACCCCAGGGGGAAAAGCATTAGAAAAGGTCATAGGTCATCTGGCCAGACAACCACAATTCCAGGACAATTGTTGAGGAGAGGGGAGGGAGAAGGGCAGCTTAAAAATGATTGAGTAGCAGTAAGTATGATATAAATGGATCAGAGATGTACCTTTGATCCATGGTAACGAGGGACTGGGAACACGAGAATGCAGTGATAATGGTATTAGAACGCGATAATGATTGAACATCAGCAATTGGTACTTGCTCAGTCCATCATTTAGCCTGTATGCATCACTTGTTGCCTTAATGGCTGACCAAGGAACTGAACTGGCCTTCATGCCAAAGCATAAGGCCTGAGGGTATGCTGGTCTGGCACCATGTCTTGCAGTCAGGATAACAAAGGGTCCATCTCGGACTGCTGCTGTCAACCTCGAGGCCTTTGGCCCTGAACATATCATATAGTGCCTCAGCTGTATTTAATTTCAGTGTGGCCTCAATATCAAAGCCTGGAGGTATGGCAATTGATGGTATATGCAGAGGTTCTGACTCTTGGGAATCACATCTCTCATCAGAATCCTAGTGATTGGATAGTGTATCAGGTGAGGTATAAGATGCTAAATTATAACCTTCTGAGTCTTCAAGCTGTAGTTGTACCTGGAAATCTAGAGTAGGACTGCGAGAATGTCTGGATGAATTAGAAAAATGAACTATGAGTTGTGCAATCTGATCCATGTTGTGAAGTTTCATATGAGTTGTTATTGATGCTGGGTGCTGAAGTGTCATATATTAATAGGAACCGGCCTGCATGCAATGGTTGAGTGTTAGAATACATAATGAATACAAGTGTCTTTGCAAATGGAAGTTGGTGATGGGCCGACAGAACAGAGAGGTCGTAAAAGTTGTAATAAGACATACATCATTGATATCAGGCATGACTTAATATCAAAGTCACATGTTTTTGCACATGACATCAAAAAACACTCATTTGGTGGGCAGTGTGCTTCCATGTCCATATCTTATTTAAAGGACTATCTAGATGTGTTCTACAGTAATTAACCCCCCCCCCCCCCCTTCCAGTCTTTGGCAAACAATTCTATTAACCTCTTATGCTGCTGACATGCACAAAACTTGTTTTGTACATGGTCATGGACACATATAATTCTTCATACACAGTCATAGATATGGTCAGAGATACATGTAGTACTGTATACCTTTCACACTCTATACGTGAAGGTAGTCTTAATTTTGTATTGCATTAATACATTTTATAATCATTTCCTCAAGGGTTATTCAAGGTTAACCAAATTAATTATAATAGTTACATACTTATCTCAGTCACTAATTATGTCAGAACTTTTCATTTTACTATTAAAATACACCTTTCCATATATTTCAGAATTTTATCATACATTTTCCAAACTAATGATTTGCATTCATGTTTAACACTTGGATATCACTTGAATTACATAATCCTCATATGTTTGAGTGATTAGTCATATGTCTGGACAGTTTGACTTACATAATCTACATTCCATTTAAAGTTTAGTCATAGCTTTTGAACAACTTCAAATAATAGTAAACAGTAAATAATATCAAACAAATGAGTCATATTTCATATTGAGTAAATAGTGTAGCCACCTGTCAAGTAGTATATAATGGGGACAAAATCCCCTCTTGTCAATAAGATTGATTCCCAGTACCACTGATCTTCACCCTATATAAATGTGTGACAAATCTGAGTGAATATTAGCTTATTTCCTCTTACCATTTATAGCACTTTTTCCCATGACCTTTGGATTATTCTCTAAGCTACTTCAAATTATATTAGCTAGTACACAGTTACTAGTCATCTAGTACAGTTTTTGCTACATTCTCTTTACGACACAGGAAACTGATTTTGTAGGAAGAATTCACATATTTCTGACGAACTGAGGATGATAAATAAGACTTATACTTTAGTCAACAGTATTAAGAGCTTGGCCTAATCCTGTTCTAATTTGCCTCAGACTTGACATGAGTGCTTGAGTGACAGAAGATTTGGTTTTGAAGCTACATATTTGGTTGAATTCATCATATCCAACTCTTAGTTTGATCTCCCCTGATTGTGAGAATAAGAAATATCCACAAGAATATCACTCCAACTCATCACATACCTTTATCTGTCTATTTGTAGTATTGAAGCACTGCATCATGCCAGTTACTGATACAATCTGAGATTCTGTTGTATATTTCTAATGCTTGCTATGTACATTATGTAATCAGTTCCACTTATGCCTTCCTTTGTGCACAGATTAGAACCTTTCCTCAGTGACTTTCACCATCACTGAGCTTGTGTACTCACATCAGGTTATGAGCCCTGCGCTCACCAACTAACATCATAACTGAGTACTATACGAGAAACTGTAGCCCACCATGTCTAGCTCTACCAAACTCAGAGATGACTTTCTTCGCATCCCAAAACTAGTTGTGGACGGAGAAAACTGGATAACCTATAAGGATAGGTTGTCATGGTCCATGGATGCTTGTGGATTCCTTGGTCACCTTGAAGGGACTGAAAGGAAACCTGTAGACCCTCAACGTTGTTGGGAAGAGGAGCATTGTGGTCACCTACTACCCCAGACGAGATTAGGGAGCTTACAGAGTATAAGACCGCCATGAAGGAATGGCGAATGGGCGAGGCAATAATGAAACAACAGATAGCCGGCACAATCCCCAATTCCTTGTTCATACAAGTCAAGAACTTGGAAATGGCAGGAGAAATTTTTGTGTACCTATCCAACCTCTTCGAGAAGCATTCTCGAGTCATGTCTGTCGAGCTATTGTGAAAGCTGCAGGACCAGAAGTGTTCCAAGAAGGGCAACATCCAAAAGCATTTTGACAAAATGCGAGTTATCAAAGAGCAACTTTCCTCCCTTGGACATGCCCCAACAGACAAGAGCTTTGCAGCTATAATTATGAGCTCACTACCAGCATCCTATGACCCCCATTTATCAGCACTCACAGCATCTGCCAAAGTATCTAGTATCATACTCACCTCGGATGTCTTGATGTTGACTGTCGTCAACAAGTACAATTGCTGCGCTTCAAAGACAAAGAAACATAATTCATCAAACAACGACACAGCATATCATGCCAATGCGGGCAAAAGAAGCCGACATATCAAAGGCAATTGTCATAATTGCAGCAAGTATGGACACATGCAATGAGACTGCAGAGGTGCTGGGGGAGGAGCAGCAGGGGGCAGAGCAGGGGAGAAGTCCTCTGGAAAGGGAAAGGACAAGAAACCTGAAACTGCTGTGAAAGCTAAGGATGATGATGAAGATGACGAACCTGAAGGTGTTTGGTTAATGGATGACACAGATGAGATGGGAGAAGAGCAAACATCATTTACCTATGCAACCCTAGCAAACTCAAACTCCCAACATGAATCTTGAACTGAGTTGCTCAACTCAGGAGCATCGAAACATATATCGTCCTATCGTGATCTGTTTCAAGATTTCATCAACATAGTACCGAAACCCATAACAACTGCTGACAAACATACCTTCGAAGCAACTGGCAAAGGGAATATCATGATTACCCTACCAAATGGCAAGTCAAACATGCGAATACTCCTCAAGGATGTTCTATATGCACCAAAGATGGGCATAACCTTGGTTTCTATCAGCCATCTCGCAGCAGCTGGGTATGCTGCACTGTTCCACGCGAACTTGTGCAAAGATCTTCAGTGACATGAAGAAGCTACTGAGGGAGGTCCCAGTCTCTAGGGGGTTATACTGTGTAAAGGGCCCCAGAAAGTTATTCACCAGACTTGCAAATGCAGATGAAACACTCACCATGCGTGAAGTTCATACCAGACTTGGTCATATCTCCCCAGACAGCATCACAAAGATGATATGAAATGGTGTCATCACCGGAATCAAGCTGGATCCCTCAGACACAACAATGGAGAAGTGCAACTCTTGCGAATATGCAAAAGCCACCCACAAACCAATTGGGAAAATCTGTGACCCTCTGAGACGGGAGAAATTCGGCAACAAAGTCCATGGCGACCTTTGGGGCCCATCTCCCATATGAACTCCTGGGCATAAAGAGTACTTTGTGTCATTCACTGATGACTTCACGCAATTCTCTTACCTGTATCTGTTATGCACAAAGGATGAAGCCTGGGAAAAAAACACAGTTTGATGCGAGAATCAAACAATTATGCTTCGATCGAGGGGGGGAATTCACTGGAGGAGAATTCACTCGCTATCTAAACAGCAAAGGCACTGAATGCAAACTCACTGTCCACAATACTCCTGAGCACAATGGCATTGCGGAGAGACTCAACTGCACTGTTACACGCCAGTGAATTACCTAAGTTCCTATGGGGGGAGGCCATCATGCATGTTACCTGGTTAAAGAACTGGATGGCAACTCGTGTCCTAGACAACAAGACACCATATGAGATGCTGTACAAGAAGGTGCCAAATCTCAAGAACTTACCAATCTGGGGTTGCCATGTCAAGGTGCACTCGCCAAATGGTTCCAAGCTTGATATGCATGCCATAGATGGTAGATGGATGGGATTTGATCACGATAGTAATGGTCACCGAGTCTACCTCCAGAAACTTGAAGGATAGCTGTGGAGAGGAGTGTCAAATTTGATATGGTAGAGGTCAGAGTACCTATAGAAGGACCCAGTGAGCCGGAACACTGCATAGTACAAATCCATGATGTCGGTCCAATACCCAAAGTATCAACGGGCCAAGCACCATGTACTAATGATCCCAATATACCACCAAGCACTACTCCAACTCCACCCAATAATCCCATTCCTCCTCCTAGAGACCATCTAGGGCTGCAGTTTGAATGAACCGAGCAGCCACATCGTTCTGGACGAGTCAGAGTTGAATCAGCATACATTAAGAGCCTGCGCAATGGAACAGGAACAACAGATGGACGAAGCAGCGACTTACCTTGTGGGATGCAGCCTTTGCCTGCAGTGTCCAATTTGGCGGCTGAACTTGGAATGGTGGGGGAGAATGGAGAGTTGGACAAGGACAATGAAGAAGTTTTTGCCATGATGGCAGGAGTAGTGGCAATAGAAGGGATGGACCCCACCACCATCAAGGAAGCAAGTGCACGGACTGACTGGCCTAAATGGGAAGGAGCCATCAATAAGGAGTTAAATGTACTGGAAGAATGTACCTGGACCGTCGTTGAAAAGCCGGACAATGTCAATGTTGTAGGATGCAAATGGGTCTTTAGAATCAAGAGAAACGCTGATGGAGAAGTTGAGAAGTATAAAGTGAGATTAGTAGCAAAGGGGTACTCACAGGTTTATGGCCTCGACTACTACAACACCTATGCGCCAGTGGCGCCTCTCACCTCCCTTCGAACAATTCTTGCAGTGGTGGCCAGGAGAGACTGGGACATTGACATTTTCGATTTCCACAGCACATTCCTAAATGGGAAGTTAGATGATGATGAGGTAATCTATATGGAACTCCCACCTGGACTCAATGTTGACAACAAGTACAAACGTCCTGTTGCTCGTCTTCATGTCGCCCTCTATGGATCAAAACAAGGCACCCTTGAGTGGTACCAGGAACTCTGTTGGCTACTGTTTAGCTTAGGGATGAAAAGAGCAGAAGTGGACTGGGGAGTGTTCTTCAAGCACATAGGCGTGGATATCCTTGTTCTTGCATCTCATGTTGACGACTGTACTCTCACTGGCAGCAACAGCAACCTTATCACTCAGTTCAAGTCCAATGTAGTAGCTCACTTCAAGCTCATGGACCTTGGCCCCATCACATTGTTGCTTGGCATGAAGATCATGCATGATAGAGTCATGTGGACCATCTCATTCTCCCATGAAAGCTACATCAAATCCATTATCGCTAAGTACAACTTCTCTGACCTGAAACCTTCCTCCATCCCCATGGATCCAAATGTCCTGCTCTCACAATCACAATCCCCCAAGACACCTGCAGAGTCCACGCTCATGAAGCACATCCCATATTGTGAGGCCATCGGCTCACTAATGCACCTTGCAGTGGGCACTCGCCCCGACATAGCATTTGCCATTTCAACCATTGCCCAATATAGCGCAAACCCTGGCATGGCCCATTAGGAGGCTGTTAAGAAAATCTTTCGGTATCTTACAGGTACCAAGAAGATGGCACTCACCTTTGGCCAAGGTAAACTCAGCCTTGAAGGCTATGCTGATGCGGATGGTGCCTCCCAAGAGCATAGACACGCTATCTCCAGATATGTATTCTTGCTGGATGGTGGAGCTGTATCCTGGAGCTCGAAAAAGCAGGAGCTGGTGACACTCTCCACTACGTAGGCTGAATACGTCACTGCCACGCATGCGGTGAAAGAAGCCATCTGGCTTCATCACCTCATCTCCAAAGTCTTTTGTCCGCTTACTTAACCAACTACCCTCTTCTGTGACAATCAGTCCGCCATTGCACTCGCCAATTCTGGCGCATTTCATGCGCACACAAAGCATATAGATATCCATTATCATTTCATTTGTTTTTTAATTAACAAAGGTTCTATTTTACTAGAGTACTGTCCTACAGATGACATGATTGCAGACACCCTTACCAAACCTCGTCCTAGCCTCAAAGTGAAGCATTTCGCTGCTGCCCTTGGACTCCACTCGGTTTGAGGGGGAGTGTTATATATTTCTAACGCTTACTATGTACATTACGTAATCAGTTCCACTTATGCCTTCCTTTGTGCACAGATTAGAACCTTTCCTCAGTGACTTTCACCATCACTGAGGTCAGTATCAGTTTACCTGTAGTACTTACATAGCTAACAATTCCCACAGCTTGTGTACTCACATCAGGTATATATATTCAATACAGTGACTTTCACCATCACTGAGCTCGTGTACTCACATCACTGCTTGCGTCTTTCCAGTAAAGGCACAATGGGTCGCTCCAAGCAATTGACAATTGACATAGAATACTCCTGATGCAGCACAAGGGACATCAGATAAGCACGACTACGTGGAACAGCAAATGGCACCACACTCAACACATTGACGAGAAACTCATAATCCCCAAGGGATCTCAAGTGCAAGATACGCTGTTGAATATGCTGACCAAGGGCGGCACAACACTGCCTGCGTGATCTATGGGTGTAACCTGGACAATGAGAGTGGGGAAGATTCCCAATGCATTTCACAATGTCTGCATGGTCAAGTTTTTCCAAATGCTGCATTAACTCTTTGGCAGGTAGGAAAGTCCACAATAGGTCTGGTTCTGGGACAAGGCTCGAGACATGGTCTGGGTCAAGGTTCGAGATGTGGTCTGGGTCAAGGCTCGAGATATGGTCTGGCTCATGGTTCAAGGCTGGGTCAACAAGCAAGTCATTATAGTGTCGGCACAAAGTAGCTGTGACAACCTCTCCATACAACATCTGGATGTAACCAGAGATGACACACAAATGGGATACAGAGGGCAATGGAAGATCAATAGAGGAAAAATGAGAAAACAACACCTCATCAGGTGCTGCACCCAACTCAGCCTGCATACAACAGAAGTGTAACAGCAGGCATTTGACAGCTTTAGAATGGGTGCACTTCTTTGGAACAAAGGCCAAAGGCAGTTGATGAGCCACCTCTATAACGACAGATGCAGGCAAATCAGTAAGGGAAGTGGCATAATGGTCTTTGGGTAAGTAAAGCCACGAAGGATCATCACTGACCACAGTGACATACAGAGCACCAATGTCAACCATCTGAAGGCACTCAACGGTCACAGTGGAAGGGAAGAAAATACAATGGTGAGAATTGTGAGGGCATCAAATACAAGTGCTATTTGATGGGGTGCCACAACTGGACACTAGGACAATATCACATGAAACAGGAGGTGTGAGGGCTGAGTGCACAAGACACAGTGTTGCTCCATTATTGTCCAAAATGTCCAAAAGAGAAATATCAGATCAAACCATTGGTAGAGAATGGTAGAGAGAGGGTGACATTTGTGTTCAATAAAGCCCTCCTCCACTAATGTGGGACTTGGGGAAAACCCATTCTAACAGACCATGGGAACCTCTTTGAAGTGGTGTCAAAGGTGATGTTTTTAAAAGTTGGTTTTTGTCCAGTGGGGTCCCTCATAGGGAAATCTTAAGAAGAAAGGGAGAACAGGTTTTTCCCATCACTTACCTGCTTGCATGGTTTATGCTTAGGCCACATGGTTTTCAGTTAGCTCGCTGAAACCTCTTTTTGGAAACTCACATGGTTTCGTCATATGTTTTCGAGTGGCAATGCAAATTCCATTGTGTTTTCTTAGCTGCAGGTAACTGTATGTAAATACTAATAACAATAAATTAAATTACATTGGAACCAGATATACAGAGAAAATTTGGGAAAAAGACAGACTTAAAACTGGGGAATGGAGGGTCAACAATGGGAGATGAGAGAACAGTAGAATAGGAAAACTGGACAACAGGAAAATTAGACAATGGGTCAACAGAAAAATGGAAAACTGGACAATGAGAGACAAGAAAATGGGTACATGGGAAAATCAAAAAAAAAACCAGAAAACCAGAAATTGTAATACTGAGAAAACAGGAAAATGGGAAGACAGGAAAATGGGAAGAGGGGAAAACAGGAGAGACAAACAATGGGAGAGATGGACAACGGGAGAGACAGGAATGCAGGAAGAAATTGGAGGAAAATTGGGAATAGTATAGATTCAAAGACTGGGAAAATGGGGAAATCACAAAATCACAAATGAATATGATATCATTAGTGGGACTCAGAGTAGATTTTTTAAAGTTGCTAAAACATAACTAAGACTTGGTAAACTTTGAAAAAACTCGGTCATAGACAGCCAGCATAGATCAGAGTTCAAAACAAGACTTAAGCATTTCTGAGAGCTAATGGGGGATATTGGGGGTAGCACACGTGATAGAGAATGTAAATATACATAGATATGTTGAAGTAATTAGTCCATCATTGAGGTCACCATCTGGATTGTCAATTGGACTACCCCCAGTGCTGGAAAAATGAGGAGGGGGTGCTATGAAGGGGAGGGGATGCAGAGTACTTGGAGGGGTATGCTGAGCACCTGTGGGACTGGACCGAATGCTTAGAGAAGCATGCTGAGCACTAGTGTCAGATGGGCTTCAGAAAGAGGGCTAAGGGTCTGAGGGAAGCAGCTGATAGTTTTGGAGAGGGAGCTGTGAAGGGGGGGATGTAGAGTGCTTGAAGGAGTGCACTGAGTGCTAGTGTCAGGTGGGCTCCAAAGAGGGAGCTGAGGGTCTAAGGAAAGTGGCTGATGGTTTTAGGGAGGGAGCTGAGGACCAGGTAGATTCATAGAGGGACCAGCCCCCCTACATGGATGAATGAACACAGAGAAATCTGCAGCACCATCAGGAGGTATAGGATGATGAAGAAGCAGGGAAAGACCTGGGAGTGCATGGAAATCTGTAGTACCATCAGAAGGTATAGGATGGTGAAGAAGTAGGGAAAGAGCCAGGCCATTGGGATGATGATAAAGAAATAGGGAAAGATCTGGGAGGGGCATCCTTATATCTGGAGTTGTTGAGGCCAATAGGCAGCATAGTGGGGATGGTAGGTTGCTTGTTGTCATGCAAGGTGAGCTAGACTTAGCACGCTAACCATGGTAAAATTTCAAACTCCGATTGAACTCCACTAATCAGCACACATCAGTTAGGGGGGATGATAAGGGAATCATCTCTCGATCTTGAGCTCTCAGCATGCCTCACCCATCCACCAAGGAAGATCTTCTTGGTGCAGTTGATAAAGCTGCACTGTCATTAGCCCAACTTCAATATCAGCAGGTGCTAGAAGCTCAGGAGTCAAACTCTAACTCCAGCTCCAATTCCAACACTGATTCTAACTTGGATTCAACCATGAACATCACCTCTATTCGCTAGAATAGAGTTAGAGTTTCAGCGAGGTTGTGGAACAACGCTGAGATGTAAGCAACAAGAGATGTGCAACGAGGTATTGAGTGTTACATAACGATTAGTGGCTGATAGGAGTCACAGTACTGTATAGTACATATCAATTAGGTGATGAAGGTGCCAAAAGAAACAAGAACAAGTGTATGCAGTGTATGTACACAAACACACCCCCTCAGCGAGTCACCAATTGCAGACTGGTGGAGTGCTTCAAGAACAGAGGACGTGGGAGCGCCTTGGTAAAAATGTCTGCAGTGTTCATGTGAGTGGGAAGCCACTTGGGCAAGAAGGTGCCGCATTTGATGTGCCCCTAGATAAAGTGATAGTGCACATCAATATGCTTTGATTGAATGTGGTTTTTAGCCTCCTTCAAGAGTGAGATGGCGCCAGTGTTGTTGATGTGAATGACGATGGGTGAGGGGAGAGGAACATGAATTTCATTAAAGAGTGAGACGAGCCAAAGGCCCTCCTGAATGATGTGAGTAATCGCCATATATTCAGCCTCTGTTGATGACAATGCATGCATGGATTGCTTCTTCGACACATGCGCGATAATGCCCCCAGCATAGAACCATGCATACCTGGAAATGGAGAGCTGATCCTCAGGAGTGCTCGCCCAATCAGTGTCACAGTAAGCATGCAGGGGTTCATTGACTTGTGCACCCTCATAACTCATGCAAAGGTTTAGCGTACCTGCGAGATAACGGAGAAGGTGTTGAAAGGCATGTCGATGATGTCAGGATGAGTATGAGCACATTTGTCATATAACATCGGCCAAGGTGCAGACCCTCTGTATGTCTTGAAATAATGTCTATTTTCTTTCCTATTCTTCCCATAGTTAAAAACATATCCCCCTACCAGTGGACATCTCAGTTTCCCTCCCAGTCACTGAGATGTACGTATTTCCCATCCCTTCGTTCTCTTGATAGTGAGCTAACGCACACTTAGAATACATTCTATTTAGATATATACTGTGCCTATGAGTTTCCCTCCTGGTCACTGAGATAATACATTCTATTTAGCTCCTTCCCATCTTGCTCACTCGCCTGTCATCACGACAGGTTATGAGCCCTGACACAGCCAAAATGGACTCAACGCTGCCCAGCACCACATCTGCTCTTTTTAATGTCCCAAAATTAACTGAGGACGGAAGCAACTGGATCACGTACAAGGAATGTACCTTGACAGCCATAGGTGCTTGAGGACTCATGCGCTATGTCGATGGCTGAGCCAGTAAACCTGAGCACTTCCTGCATGACGAGGATGAGGATGACGAGATGCCCACTGAGGCATGGATCGAAGCATTAGATAAAAAGATCGATGAGTATTACCAAAAGGACTCACTTGTCAAGCAGCAAATATTCAGTACTATTACTGATCGTCTCCTCCTCCGCGTCCAGAAGCTCAAGTCCGCTAGCAGTATATGGTCTGAGATCTGCAACATACATGAAGGCAAGACTGAACTCATTCAGATTGACTTATGTCAACATCTCCAGGAGACAAAGTGCGAGGGGAATGGTGATGTCAAGGCGCATTTCAGCGAGATGCTGAGACTGCGTGAATCATTAGCTGGAATGGGCGCGAGCATAGAAGATAGGGACTTCTATGCCATCCTCATAGGATCACTCCCCAAAGCTTACTGACCACTCCTTTCATCAATAAATGCTGCAGCAAAGGTCACATTAAGGGTACTCACTCCCTACAAGCTGATCAATAGTCTCGGAAGAGTATGAACACAGATTACTCACCGATTGCCATATAACGAAGAAGGGCACAAACTCTGTGCTCTTGGCCTTAGCAAAAGGGAATGCTGGCAGAGGGAGGACCTCTAAGAGTGCGCCGGCTAACCCTGATGCAGTATGTTACAACTGTGAGCGAAAAGGGCACTATAAGAAGAATTGTTGGAGGAAAGGGGGAGGCAAGGAAGGTCAAGGGCTGAACCAAAGGAAAATGGGCACAAACTCACAGAAGCATAGCACGAACTCAGCCTCCACCTCAGAACCCCCCACTAACAATTATGCCTTTGCGACTTTCAGGACTCACCTCTGTCGCAGAACAGCTCTCCATCCCCGTCAAATGTCATGGTGCCATAATTGATTCAGGCACAAGTGCGCACTTCTGTCCTGATTGTTCCAAGTTTGAGAACTACATCTCAATTGAGCCCCAGGATATCCATACCACTGATGGCACAACTATCAGTGCAGTGGGTAGAGGAGATGTCAGAGTAGACTTGCCTTTAGGTGCAAAACGCACCACTGTCACCCTCCGAGATGCTCTCTATGCCCCAAAGATGGTGTTTACCCTCATCTCCACCAACCATATAACAGCTGCTGGTATGGCCATGCACTTTGAAGGCACCATGTGCTGGATCCTCACACCAGGACCGAAATGTCACGTCATTGCTGAGATTCTGCAGGTTCAAGGCCTCTATACTGTCCTTGCTCGTTGTCAGCTCAAAGGAATCACTCCTGCGAAATGAAAACTCACTGTTTTCGAGCTCCACAAGGTCATGGGCCATGTCTCTCAGAAGGCCATCGCACATGCCATGAAAAGGGCCTCATTGAGGATGTCGAGCTTGACTCCACCTCTCAGCCTGAATTTTGTGACACCTGTGCAAGAGCAAATGCGAAACATCATATCCAAAGGAGACAGAGATGAGAGCCAAACACTATGGTGAACAGATACATACAGACCTTTGGGGCCCAGCACAAACAGAGAGTCTTGGTGGCTGCAAGTATTACATGAGCTTCACCGATGATTATAGTCATGAAACCAAGGTCCATTTCCTGAAGGCCAAAAGCAAGGCATTAGCGGAATTCAAGCAGTATGAGGCCAACCTTACCACACAGCACCATGACATTCGCATCTTGAAGTTGCACTCAGATTGTGGAGGGGAGTACCTATCTGCTGAATTTGATCAGCATCTCCGCGCTGCAGGTATTGAGCGAGAACTCACTGTCCATGACTCACCAGAGCAGAATGGTGTTGCAGAACGCCTCAACGGCACTCTCGTGTCCCTTGCACGGGCCATGATCTTAGGCCGCAACCTCCCAAAATTCCTCTGGGCTGAGGCAGTTAGCTATGTGACATGGCTGAAGAACCGCTTACCTTCCCATGCTATCCCCAGCCATACTCCTTATCATCTCGTCCATGGTTCCCACCCAGATGTCTCCATGGCCCGTGAGTTTGGTGAGGTGTGCTATGTCCACCTCAAGGACACAGGCAAGCTTGATGCTAGGGTGGAGGAAGCAGTTTTTGTGGGGGTAGACACAGAGAGTAAAACTTACCATATCTATTGGGCAGGGAAGCGTAAGGTTTCGGTTAAACGCAATGTGATGTTCGCCCCTCCCAGTGTTGACATTGCAGATGATGTGCTGGCCGAGGGGGAGTCTATGACCCCAGGACCATCAAATGTTACCATCCAGCCAACATCACCAGCAAATGGACAACTCACCAGCCAAACCGCACCCTCTACATCCACAAAGGCACCCCAACCAGCTAAAACACTGCCGGCTCCATGAGCAGCAAGGACGAGACTCCCACCGGGGTACTATGCATCTCTCCATGAAGGAGAGGTAGCAGCCCTAGCCATGGAGCCACAGCTTGAGTGTCAGAACTCCCAGATGACGGATCTGACGGACCACTTACCTGGTATGCAATGGCAGCCACAGAGGCAGAGCCCACCCTTCAGCAGGCCTTGAATGGGCCAGATGCAAGTGAGTGGCAGGAGGCGATAGACTATGAGTTAGGTCAGCTGGAGAAGCTTGGAACATAGGAGATCATTGACGCACCTGACCGCGTGAATCTGATCCCATGCCACTATATGTTGGCTACAAAGAGAGGTCCAAATGGTGAGAAGCTGAAGCTTCATGCTCGGCTGGTGGCAAACGGCCAACATCAGAAGTTCAGCATCGACTACTTCAACACATTCACACCCACCTCCAATATGACTACCATTTGAGCTGTCCTGTCCATGGCCGCCAAACTTGACTGGGAAATCCATCAAGTCGACATTAAGAGTGCGTACCTGTATGCTGAACTCAAAGAGGACATTTACATGCGCCCACTGCCTGGATACTTGAAGGAAGATGACGAGGGGAAGGTGTTGAAGTTGAGGAGGAGTCTGCCAGGCCTAAAACAAGCTGGATATGAGTGGTCGGAAGAGTTAGCGTCTGTGTTCGCCAGGATGGACTTCACCCGTTCCCAGATCGACCAAGCTGTATTCTACAGCACTACTGACGATGAGCACACTGTCGTAACAGTGTCCATCAACGACATAGCAGTAACGTCGAGGCACCTCCGTCATATCACCCAGTTCAAGCAGCAACTTACCCAGTACTTCAACATCTCAGACCTTGGCGAGCTCAACTGGTTGCTTGGCCTCAAGGTCAAGTATGATCACCATACCCGCACCATCAGACTCTCACAAAAGGCGTACATTGACACCATCATTGAATGGTTCCATCTTGAGGATGTGAAACACGTTGCAAGCCCCATGGAAACAGGTGTTGTCCTCTCTGATGCTAACTCTCCCTCGACCCATGCTCAGACTGAAGCCATGTGGAATGTACCCTATCAGCGAGCCATCGGCTCGTGGATGTATGCAGCTACAAGCATGCACCCGGACATTGCCTTCACTGTTGCCATCCTATCCCAATTCATGTGAAACCCCGGAGTTGTCCATTGGGACATAGTCAAGCGAGTTCTGCACTACCTCAAAGGTACTTCTGACTATGCAATCACTCTTGGAGGCTCGGATACAGGACTGGAGGCTTACGCAGATGCGGATTGGGCTTCACAAGCTCACCATCACTCGATGACAGGCTATATTGTCATGCTGGATGGTGGACTGGTCACATGGAGCTCGCGCAAGCAGCCCATAATCACCTTATCGACAGTGGAAGCAGAGTACATCGCATTGACCACAGTCGGTCGCAAGATAATGTACTTACAGCTCCTGCTCAAGGAACTATACCAGACCCCACCAATCCCTACGCCCTTGTACTGTGATAACCAGGCTGCCATAGCCCTTGCTATGAACAACAAGTTCCACTCCCATACAAAACACGTCAACCTGTGCTACCACTTCATCAGATTCCATGTCCAACACAGCACCTTCACCCTTGTTTATTGCCCTACAGACGACAATGTTGCAGATGCACTCACAAAGCCACTGCCCCGCCCACGCCTGGAGAGGTTTTGAGGTATGATGAAGCTCGAATGCACTTGAGGGGGAGTGTTGAAAGGCATGTCAATGATGTTAGGATGAGTATGAGCACATTTGTCATATGACATCAGCTGAGGTGCAGACCCTCTGTATGTCTTGAAATAATGTCTATTTTCTTTCCTATTCTTCCCGTAGTTAAAAACATATCCCCCTACCAGTGGACATCTCAGTTTCCCTCCTGGTCACTGAGATGTACGTATTTCCCATCCCTTCGTTCTCTTGATAGCAAGCTAACTCACACTTAGAATACATTCTATTTAGGTATATACTGTGCCTATGAGTTTCCCTCCTGGTCACTGAGATAATACATTCTATTTAGCTCCTTTCCATCTTGCTCACTCACCTGTCATCACGACAGAAGGCGCTTGGCGGCTGCAAAGTGAGCAAGAGAAGGATTCGTGTTGTGCTGGGTGAGGGCATTGACAGCAAAGGATATGTCTGGGCGGGTGCATATTGCAAGGTATAGTAACTTGCCAATTAGCTTTCAATAATGAGTGGGTAGATTCAGGATGATGGTGTAGGATTCGTCAGGTTGCCCAAAGGGATGGTGTGTGTCCATGGGGAGAGTGACAGGGTTGCAGTTCAACATGTCATATTCCTCAAGTAAGTAGGTAATGTACTCCCCCTGATGTAACCAGAGGCAGCAGGTCTGACAGTTGCGTTCAAATTGAATACCTAGGAACTTTGTGACAGGGCCAAGATCTTTGATGCTGAAGCGCTCATCAATCTTGGATTTGACCCATTTGAGGAATGTGAGTGAGTTGGACATGCCAAGACCATCGTCAACATGAAATCTGATGATGCAGATGATCCACACCCCCTTGGTGACACAGTTGTAAGTGAATATAGCGTGATCAACTGCACACTGCTTGAATCCTAGCTCCTCCATGACGCCTCTGACCTGCTCATACCATTCCATTGCGGACTGCTTTAGCCCATAAATCGTCCTGAGCATGAGCCACACCAAAAGCTTCCAGTCCCCCTCTTCAAACCCCTTTGGTTGGCACATATAAATTTCTTCCTTCAGAACTCCCCACAAGAACGCCCTTTACACATCGAAGCTGTCAAGCTCCTAGTTATTCTTGCATGTGAGAGCCAAGATCAGGCGAACAGATGCAGTCTTCAAAACAGGTGCGAATGTCATGCCATAATCCACTCCTGGTATCTGGGAGAAGCCTTGAGCAACGAGGTGTGCTTTGTGGATTGGGCCACCCTTGTTGTTGTCCTTGAACTCCAACACCCATTGATTCCTGATTGCCTTGCAACTCTCAGGCAATGTTGCCAGTCTGTTGTTACAGTAATGTTGTCACCCCCTATCTTTTCTCCTATCTCCTTGGACTTATGGCCGCGTTGCCTTGTATTCGTATAGCCTCGGCTACTCTTATGTTTTACCTTTGATTTGGTTCATCCTATCTTTGACTCATCTTATCTCTGACTCGTCTTATCTCTGACTCACCTTACCCTTGACCCACACCCTTAACCCTTGGACTTGCAGCTGCGTTGCCTTGTACTATATCGGGCTTTAAGCCTACCTTTCTGGTATCTTTCATTCTTGCACATACCTGATGAGCCTTCCCTAAAGTCATTCCCCATTCCTATATAAGCTTGTCATGTATTGTAGTAGTTCCTCACTTTAATCCTACTTGGTTTTACCTTGAAACCTGATCCTCACTTGGGCTTCGCAACCTAAGTGTCTATCTCTGATTCTATCTTCAAGCACTCCTCGTCGATAGCCTGATTACCGTCCGTCTTAGAGGTGCCAGCCCTCTAGACCGAACCCTTGATCCTGCCTTGTACGGTATTAAGCCCATAAAGCCAGTATCATTCCAGAACCCCTTCTTGTCTGAAGGTGGAACCACTTGTCGAAGATATCCTTTGCGAAGAACAGTTCTCTTTTGAACCATCGGCAAGAGACCCATCCAAGTTCATAACATCTGTAAACTGTCATCTCCTTCATGATGGCCAGCTCTTTCTGCATGGCCGCAAGCCAGTGTTCACGATTGGGCCTTAACATTGCTTCTTCATAGGTCACTAGAGGGATCTTCATATCATAGTCCGCACTTGAAGGGTTGCACCAGTGATCACTGCGAATGGTAATGTTGGCCTGTTCTTCTATGATGACATTGATGAAAACTTCAGGAACGTCCATGTTGGGTTCGATCTCTGACAAGTCTTCTTTGGCAATGACAGTGTCGTTGTTGGTGGTGCTCATGTCCATGGTCACCCCCTCGCTTGATGGTGTCACCCCCTCACGTAGAGCGATCTCGGCTGACTTGGCAGCTCAAATCTCATGCAGCGACTGCAAGCGAGCCTTGGACGCTGCAATCTCCTCAGCATGCTGTTGGCCTGCCACTGTGCGATTCTGAGCATGGGATGAACGACGAGGCGCCTCTGGGAGGGAAGGAGGAGGTGCAGGCACAGCTGGAGGCATAGTGGATTTGGGAAGAACCACGTCAGAAGGTTCATCATTCTCAGATTCAGAGTCATGAGAGACGGATGCTATGTTCTCATCGAAGATCACATCACGTGCAGTGAAGAATGTGCCAGTACTTTGGTTGCACAGCCTACACCCCTTCATGCCCTCTGGGTACCCCATGAACAGGGCATGGCAAGAGTGAGGGCCTGATTTCCCTTGCAATTCTGAAGGGATTCGGGCAAAGCAGTTGACACTGAAGATGCATAAGTGCCCCAGATCTGGTTTCCTTCCATTGACGACTTCAAATGGAGTGATGCCAGGTGGGAGGGTGGTGGATTCGCTGTGGTTCCATAAGTAGCATGCTGTGAGGGCAGCCTCACCCCAGAGATTTGCAGGGAGATGAGTTGCTTCCAACATGACAAAAAGACGGCCCTCTATTGTGTATATGGAGCAGAGAGCTGGTGTTGGATACCAGCAGCGGTCAATGCATTGCTGAATGCCACATTGATGAATTCTCCACCATTATCAGACCTGAAGGTCTTGACAGTCCATCCACTATGATTCTCCCATTGTTTCCTAATCATGTTCCAGGCCTCGAGTGCCTGGTCCTTCATTGCGAGTAGTTGTAAGTTCAGCAAGTTGCTGTGGTTGTCAAGGAATATAATGAAATGAAGTTTGCTGTGAGGAGTCATGACAGGAAACAGGCCGCACAGGTCAGAGTGAATCAGGTCGAGGAAGTGAGAGGCTCGAGGGCTCTTCGATGGTGGGAACAGCTGCCTTGGGTGCTTCACCATGATGCAAAATTTGTAGATTTGCAGAGGAGTTGATGTGTTGATCTTTGTCCTTGTAGCAAACAAGGGCAAGCATTTGATGGCGTCTCCACCTGGATGACCTAAGCAAGCATGCCACAGGTCCCAGGAGAGTGGAATATGCACAAAGGCCATGATCTCAAGATGGAGAGAAGGTGGTGTGCCCAGGGGAATGAATTTCAAATCAACAAATACCAGGTTCCCGATCAAAGGAATCTGACCCAGGAATTCTCCATGGTAAGCAAGCTCGCACTGGGAAGGGGAAGGCTGAAAATTACACACATATTACAGTGACCTATCTCCATATAATACGAGGGAACGGATGTGCATAATATCCCGTATGATACGGGCCAGCGGACCATGGGCCCATGGCAAAATTATCCTCGACTATGACGGATGGGCCGGGAGGTAAATTATTCCCGATGGAGGCGGGTGGGCCCATGCAGGGAATATGTAGAGTAAATGAGTGGGCCGAGGTAGTTGGATATAATGCAGATGGGTGTATTAAGGTAGATGTGTATCAGATAGATGGGTAGGTACTTGGTATCACATTCACGGATGGGCCCAGACACATTAAATTAGACGGGTGGGCCGAGGGTATTATAAAATATTGCATTAGACGGGTGGGCCCAGACACATATTACTTAGACAGGTGGGCCGGGAGTGTTTGATAAAATATTTCATTAGACGGGTGGGCCGAGCGCGTTGTACGGGATATTGTATTAGAAGGGTGGGCCCAGACACATATTACTTAGACGGGTGGGCCGAGAGTGTTTTATAAAATATTTCATTAGACGGGTGGGCCGAGGGTGGTATAAAATATAGACGGGTGGGCCCATGTGCATCATAATTGTAGACATGACGGAGCTGAGGTAGTTGTACATCCACCAAATCAGAGGAGGTAATAAATCAAAGTTACCAAGTTCCCGGACCAGCAGGTGATCTCCTGACAATGGCCTTTGATGACATTATGTTGTCTTGCAGAACATCAAATCCCGAGTGCGAGGCTTGTGTTGCCCTACGAGAAGCCAAGTTCCGACCACCGAAATTCGAGTGAAGCATACTGAGTTCCGAGTTCCGAGTTCTGAGTTCCAAGTTCCGGGACCTGGGACTCGACACACAATTCAGTCAATACTGTCCATGTGAAGGGCCAACCAAAGTGGAGATTATTGTCTGAAGAGAGCAGGTGCTCTCTTGACATGGCCTTTGATGGTGCTTAGGTTGTCTTGCAGAACATTGAATCCAGCGTGCAAGGCTTGTGTTGCCCTATGAGACACCCACATCTGACCACCGAAATTCTAGTGAAGCATACCAACTTCTGAGTGCCAAGTACCGAGTTCCGAGGTCCAGGACCCAGGACTCAACAGATGAATATCCGAAGTTGAGATTTGTTTGAAGAGAGCAGCAGGTGCTGTCTTGACATGGCCTTTCATGACCCCAAGGTTGTCTTGCAGAACATTGAATCCCGGGTGCGAGGCTTGTGTTGCCCTACGAGAAGCCAAGTTCTGTCCGCCAAAATGTGAGTGCTGAGTGCCGAGCTGCGAGTTCCGGGAGCCGGAACACGACAACTGAATATCTGAAATCCAGCACAACTCAAATCAAGTAGTATTTCATTGAGAAATACATGATAACACATCTTTGACGGCCAACATTGTCCAAGGCTCCCTTATCTGATCCTCACTATCTCCACCCCCTTTAACACCACAGTCTGGACGTCCAGCATTCAGCGTCTGATTCCCCAAGATCAATTTCCAGCATGAATGTTTCATCCCCTTCCACTTCTGATGGCATCAACATCTGGCGCACTTGGGCCCTGACCATCACTTATGAAGCAGGGGAATACACCGAACAGAAATTCAAGGCAGAGAAGACTGGAGGAGAGCCGGTCATACCTTCTCCCAACCTAGACACTGATCTGGTGATGGCGTGCGATCAGCTTGGTCGGTGTACTCATAAAGGCACACAAAAATCCCAGTGGGTCTTCCTGCAGATTCAGAAAATTCATTTTATCATTCATATTCCTTCACAACAGTTCAGATGCAGATGGATATTGCAAGATACAGCAAATTGATCTCCCCTAAGGACACCGGGCATAATGAACAGAGAGAGGCGAAGTTGCTCGAGAGGTGTCCTCCCGGCCATGAGTGCAAAAAGTTGGTGGACGAACCTGCCACAATTGTGGATGCATCCGGTGCCATCATCGCATGGTACCTCCCGGACGCCCTGACCGATACCACCCAGGTGTGTAACATGCATTGTCACTCAATGGATATTGAACATAAAATGAAACCTACAGAAGGAAATCAGGGAGGCCACTGGATTTGCTCGCTCCAAGCCTCGGAAAAAGTGTAAAGGCTGATGGCAACTGGCGAACTAATCAAAAGTGGTTCAAACAGGGCTCGGAAAATGATGGCTCGACTCCTGGATGCATCAATTTATCTCCGGCTTGGTTTCAACAGGCACACGAGGTAGGATCTGATGAGATGGTGCTTCCGGCAGTCAAACTCACCCATCCAACAGAATATGTCTGATCCAGAGGTATCTGCATCATTGAAGGGAGCTTCCTCCGAGAATATCCTCAAAGCCATTGCAAGGCCAGCAGCCATCGCGTCCGCGGCACTCAGGGTCATGCATCCCGAGCAGTATTTTGCAGGGTTGCGAACCATGTCAAACCTGGGACATAAAGCAGTAAGCAAGGATCTGCCACATATGCTGGAGACCCTGCAGTACTGGGCATCCGTGTTCAACACCCTCTCCATCATCTCCAATCGGGAAACCCCCAATCATCGAGACCATTTGTCCATTCCCGAATGCTTCGACATTCTCACCACGGTGGGGAACTATTCCAATGCTCGGATGAAGATGCCAAGCCTGCAGCTGGAGTTCAAGTACAATTCCGGCTGCATGATCGCGTTTTCCGGAAAGATCGTGAGACACGGAGTGTATGATGTGGAAGGGGATCGGATCGCTTGGGCATGGTATATGAGGGATTCTGTTCACATTTATGCAGGGGTTCCATCATGTGGATGGGCTAGTGTGGATGGTCCATACAGCGTGTGAAAGATCACACAAGGAGCAAGCATTGTGACCTATATACATCCAAAGAAATGAATAACATGGACCAATTGTCAGCCGGACCTCAACACTCGAGTACAACAATGGAAAAGTGATATATGGGACTCGATATTCCTGAGTGCCAGGGTACCGAGTCCCGAAACCCGGAACTCGGCACTCGATATTTGAGACTGGGAGATGTATAAATGGTTGAATTGGGATTTGTGATTTCCAATAGTCATCCGAAAATCTCATGTCCCAACTCCCACATGCAATGTCCAGAGCTCCGAGTCCCGGTTGCGGGGTTCGGGACTCGTCGCTCGGGACACAGCAAAAGACAACACAACCCAATACATAAAACAGGACATACGAAACAACAATGCATGCAACATATGAATATGATAGGCTTTTCAAAATCTCATGTCCCAACTGCCACATGCCATGGCCCGAGTCCCGAGTCCCGAATTTCGGGGTTCGGAGTTCAGGTCTCGGCGACCCGGAGCTCGGCCACCATGTCAGGAGTCAGGGTATCTGGGATATTGGAGATCAGATGTTTGTGTGTAGTGTGTCTGTTTTGTGTTTTCTTTGGTGGTCTTGTCTTCTCATCACAAGTCCCGAACCCCGAGCCCCGACACCCGACATCCGGGGTTCGGGACTCGGTCATCCGGGACTTGTGGCTCGGGACAAACCACATGACAACACAACCCAATACATCACACAGGAAATACGAAACCACATTGCATGCAAGATATGAATATGACAGTCATCCGAAAATCTCATATCCGAACTCCCACATGCAATGTCCCGAGCTCCGAACTCCGAGTCCCGGATGACCGAGTCCCGAACCCCGAAACCCGAATTTCGGGACTCGGGACTCGGGACTCGGAGCTTGAGACACATCTCATATCTGAACTCTCACATCCAATGTCCCGAGCTCCGAGCTCCGAGTCCGAAATTCGGGTCGGGACTCGGTCATCCGGGACTCGGAGCTCGGAGCTCGGGACATTGCATGTGGGAGTTCGGATATGAGATTTTCGGATGACTGTCATATTCATATCTTGCATGCAATGTGGTTTCGTATTTCCTGTGTGATGTATTGGGTTGTGTTGTCATGTGGTTTGTCCCGAGCCACAAGTCCCGGATGACCCCCGAACCCGAAACCGAACCCGAATTTCGGGGTTCGGGACTCGGTTGTCCGGCACTCGGAGGTCGGGACATTGCATGTGGGAGTTGGGACATGAGATTTTTGAATGACTATTATATTTTACATCTAGCATACAATGAAGACTGAATGGGACTAAACTCCTTTGGCTCTCTTCAACTTCTCCAGCATGGCAGTGTATATCTTCACCTCTGCCAGCTTGTCTTGGATTCCCTCATCTTGTTCCTCCAACAATGACGCCAGGCGTTCTCTCATCCACCTCAGTCCCATCAGTGGGGGATTCGAAGTGTCTTTCA
>JABBWB010000319.1:0-48039 GCA_016628085.1 Suillus occidentalis
GCTTCATGACATTACCGATAGTGGACACCGAAAATAATTCATATATTGTCAATGTTATAGCTGGGTAATACAATTTTGTGATGGTTGAGATTCGAAAGAGGTGCATAAATGATAGGAAGGAGATCATGGCACGTCATGTTGTTCGAGTGCTAAAGTTGGTGGTGTGAAAAAAGACAGCCAAAAGAGTTAAGACGTTGACTGGCAGTTGAGATGGTAGCAATTGAAAAGGGGATGCGCGGAGGATGGATGGAATTGCGAGAGAAAATTTAAATAATATTTATGTAGAGCCGAGTGCATAGTTAGATTTCCAACTATATCACCGACGATTCACCGTAACTCAGGCTGAACCCTCAACTTAATTCTTGGACACTCTCAGACATCCGGCGCCAACAAGTTCAAGAACTGTTCAACTTTACCTTCCACTTGAAGACTTGGCACCGCTGTTACGACTGCCAACGATGTCACAAGATCTCATTCAATACAGTTCGTCCAGCATCAAGGAAAATATATACCGAGGACTAGCGCTACTATGAACACGAGTCATTTAGACGCCTAGTACTAGTATCATGATATATCCTAGGCCAATGTAGGTTCGTGGCAAAGCACAGCTTACTAGGTCTTGGCCTACGACCTTCAACTGGATCTTATCAACATTCTCAGTTGACCTTTCATCGCTTAGTGGCCACTATAAAGCTCATCGATAAAGCATGGAGAACTCGGATGATGTGAGGTACGATCACATTGTACTCAGTGTCATCGTATCATCTAATTTACCTGTACTGAACTTATTGTGCCATCGTGCTGTGCACTGCTGCAGGACAGAAGATTTGCCAGAAGATTTGACGCCCTTTATCACTCGAACAACTCTGGACCCTATAGGCGGAGGTGGATTGGTGATGTTTGGAAATGCAATTACAATCATGAAACAAATGGGATCTCTGCCCTCGTCAGTCCATCTGTTGGATTCACTTTACCATGCAGCAACTGGCTGATAATCGGACTATTGATCGTAAGGTTGCGGTCAAGGCCTTCAGACTTTTAGAGCATTATGATTTAGAGACAGTCAACAGGGTAAGCTCCGTATGAGAGTCAAATGTTAGCCAATGCTAACTTGTACTATGGACGCACCCAGAATATCAGCAGAGAAATTGGCATTTTGAGGATTCTACGTCATAACAACATTGTACCCTTGTGGGGTATAGCGACAGGATTTGGACGGATGCCAGAGTTGCGCTGCTTGGTGTCTCCATGGATGCCAAACGGCACGCTGACTGCCTACTTAACATCTAATCGCGACGATCTAACAGTCCTGGACCGTTCGCGTATGGTGAGCAATGTTCTCATTCCCATCCTTTCACCCTTGCGAGGCTCAATCGAAGTTGATAGCTAGAGGATGTCAGCGCTGGACTTCGTTACTGCGAGTTCCCATTTCTCTTTTTAGGATGTTCTAATACTAGCCTACATTTGGCGCAGTGCACTCGGAGTCGGTCATTCACGGGGATATAACAGGGGTAAATCCGACTCTGAGGTAGCAAATTCTTGTGAACTAATGAACCTGTAGGCAAATATACTGATTGACAGGAGAGGCCATGCAAGGCTGATTGATTTCGGTCTTTCCACTATTGTCCAACCCCTCATCGACCAGTCTCACTTGGCTATATCGTCTGTACGCCACGGTGCAATCCGCTATGCAGCACCAGAACTCGTTCTATCAGACGATACCCATGAATCTCCAGTGCCTTTGGAAAAAACCGATATTTACTCTTTCGGTTGTGTCATGCTTGAAGTGAGTGGTTGGTTTGATTGGATATTCGTTCAGAGACTGACTAAACAGGTTCTCTCGGGTCGGTTGCCTTGGTCCGAGATCCGGAGGGAAGTAGTCATCCGCACCACAATGTTGCAAGGTCGTGGACCGCAGCGTCCAGATTGTCATCTTGAAATAGTGGACTCTGATTGGAATTTCATCCAAAAATGTTTGCAATCTGGACCTGAACTTCGACCTTCAGCAGAAAAGGTACTTGAATTCGTCACGCATAGGTTATCCTCTCCAGGTAACCCTGTATAGTTTGTGGTGTATGCCTACAATCCACTTATACGAGCTTCAAGACTCTTGTAGTAGACCTCCTGACGATCCTTCCGATGACACGCCGGATGATTTCCCCGGAGCTTCCCCGCACGGTGGTTCCGATGACTCAGATACACTTGAACAACCACCCGACAGTCCACCGCTCCACTCTGATCATAAACTGAAGACTTTGGTCACGGTCGCGGATAATTCGTCTGCCTCCACCTCGAGTGCTCCTGCAATTTCCGTACCGGCATTTTCTTACAACGACACGGGTGTATCCAATACATCAGAACCTGTAAGTGATCGATCTTCTGACAGTACATCACTACAGCTAATCGGCCTTTGCAGACGGACCATTCTCTCGAAGAGTTTCAGTGCACGTGGGAGGGTCCTAAAGGGCTATATTGCAATGACCGGATTCGTGACCGCGATTTCCCTTCTCACCTGCGTGAAGTTCATGTGACGACTGGCCCTGCCAGTTCTATCGTCACCTGCAGGTGGCGTGGTTGCAATATGGCGCTCCGCAAAGATTGCCTTTGGAGGCATGTGAAAGAGAAACATTTGGGGATCAGGCGCGGGGGCGGCAAAATTGGCTAAAGAAAACAGGCGGTACCCTGATCAGCAGTAGTTCATGATATGGGGAACGCCTACGCGCACACAGGCTGGTTACCTGACTCCATGTTGAGTCTCATCTGTAAAGATTTGATATCTTCTACGTAGACGCAGACCCTGACTTCCGATCAAAAGCGCGAGCCGTTTTGTATGTCATCGGTGCGAGGAGATCCCATTCTTCGCATCTGAGATGTGTGGATATACCTCGAACTCTGGCGTTTTGACATCGCTTCCTCCTGTAATGTTTCATATCCTTGCATAGTAATATTCACGTACGTTACGCCTCATTGCATGCACTTATACGCGACATCAATATTCAATATTCATGCACATAGCCTATGTGCCAGCTGTTAACTTATCGATACGGTTTAAATTGGGTGGAGTTATGTAATAGGAATTCGGGAGAATCCTCAGGCTGGCATGTCCCGATCCAATTTTTGCAGCCTTAAAATTAGTGGTACATGGATCTTTCTTATGCAGAGAGCAGTGTTTAATGCCGGTATTGAGATTTAACGCAATTCACTATTGTAAGCCTAGGCGAGGCGCTTGATCGCCCAGTAATATTATAAGCCTTAATACTTATTGGGAAACTGCACTGGCAGGTGGGTTTTATTCAGCAGCAGCTCAACTTCTTCTAGATCTGTTTGACGAGTCTATCTCAATCTCCGAGTCGATTCTTCCAATATGTCTCTTGACGATGATACATCCAGCGCGAGCACCCTTACTCTATTAGATGATTGCGCGTTCAAAAGCGATCTTCTTACCATGATGAGCGACACTGGCCCGGAGACGACCGATGAGTTGAAGCGTCGTGCAAAGGCCGTTCTTTTGGAAATGGGAACTACGATAACCTCAGTGCACGGGCTCAGCACAACTGATTTATTGGACGCAATGATGGAGGGCCCGGAGAAAGCTGGTTTGGCAAGCGGTATACGGTACGCAGCGGCTGCCATTATAGTGGCCTATCAAAAGGGAAAAGCGTCCAACTCATTTGCCTCCGAGTTAACGAAGTTGGCGCAAGATTGGTTGTTGTTCTTCCTCTGGCCTTGTATATTGTCTTCATTGTTCGCAAGCTTTTTCTCATGATAGAACAGTCAAAAAGGTCTATAGAGCCGACCACTCTCCACAATCGGAGATCTCCACTCCCACTCTCCGTGTTTCCGAAGTCGTTGCTGACACTGTACCCGCGACGTCGCGAGGCTCCAGATTCCGGAATTTGGTATGCTGCAGCGTCCCGCCATCTTTGCAGGATGTTTTACTAAAGACAATCTAGATCGGCGAACGAGACGGTGACAAGTGCACAGTCACCGGAGCTTTCAATGTCTACAAAAACTACCCCCTCGATGATCAGGCTCGTGAAACGATTCTCCATGCCGCTCATATCATCCGAAGATCCATTGTTCACGAGCATTCCAGAAGCAACGTACGTTCTTCAACCGTTAAGTTGCTGTACTCGTCCAGCTGATTGTTCTGCAGCGCATCGCGGGAACGATCGATATAATTAAACATTATACCAAGCTCCCTGAAAATATCATGGACGACCTGGCTAGTATCATTGATAACCCAGAGAATGGAATGACACTTGATGTGATGGTGCACAAACTTTTCGACGACTACATGTGGTGCCTACACCCCACAGTATGGATGGATTTTTATCGTGAAGTTTCAGATACTTATGCACTTGACAGGATGTCTTGCACAAATATACAGTTCACTGGTTCCGTCGTGTCCCTGCGGGTTTGGGGAATTTCACAGAGGTCCAATTCCAGGATCACTCGCAAACTGGCATTCAGCTTCCCAATCCTACGTTCATTGCGCTCCATGCTGCGGTTGCCCATGTCCTACACCTCAGCGGTGCTGCAGAAGTCATAGACAAGGTTTATGACGCGTTCTCTGATGAAGGTTCTACTGTGCCGTCTGGAGATCGTGCTAGCGAGGAAGATTTCCGTATCAAACTATCGTTGATTGGGTTGACGACAAACGCACACCAATTACCAACTGAACCCTCACGAGATACACGCACATTAGTGAGACTGTTCCTTGGGGCGGGTGAGTGTTTTCAATCAAACGCGTCGACCAGACTGATATGATATCATGCCACTATCATTGAAGTCTTTTGCCAAGGAATACTTAGTGTTTTCACGATGTTAGTTAGCCTTGATTCGACTCACTGGACCGATGATCATGATCTTGCTCGAGTAGGGCAACATTATCCGTTTATCGCTGTGTAGCAGGTAGCATATGCATGCAACCGTAACGGTTAACCAATCCAACTGGCCCACGCACGGTTTATATTCCTGATGACTGGCTCGTGAAATTTCTGCCAGGACCAGCCATATTCACGTACGTTAGGGATAATCCTTAGGTTGGCATGTCCCGAATCCCGATCCAATTTTTTTATGCAGAAAACATATATATGATGATATTGTGATGATACGTATATATTTATATTGAAGTAAATTTAGACCTCAAATTTTTTCTGACATGAAAAAGAAAGTTGTGGAAGGCTACAGACAAGCTACAGATGTAACACTGAGTCAAGCTTAAGCCTTTGGACTTGCAACTTGAAGCTCTGCTCAGGTGGCCCGACTCAGAACTTGCTGTGTGAATCCCACATAGTAGTAAGCCTCAAGAGTCAACAGGCATCGCCCCACATAAACTTCAAGTGGCCATTCGTGGCTGTCACTTTTGGCTCGCTTATGAGGGCAAGCCTGATTGAGAAGGCCAGTAGATAGCACACCTAGAGTCACCAGAGCATGGGGACACACATAATGTAGATATATCTTACTGCCCCCATTTGTAATGTCATATGTGCTATTGTGTATATGTCAAAGTACAAATGACCAAATGGCCAATCCCCAGTAACAAGGCCTGAGTACCAAACCCCGAGACCTGAACCCCAAGTACCGAGACCCAAACCCCAAGCACCGAGCCCCAAGTACCGGGTACTGAACACCATGCAGAGTACTGAGTACCAAGCACTAAGTACTGAAGTGGGTAAAGTATACTGTAATGTGTCTACTATCAGGCATTGATTGATATCTACATGATGAATGGATCCTCAAAGGTGGAGATGAGGGTATCCAATACCTTCAGCAATTTGGAGGTTGAATCCCTTACTCTTTGCATCCTCCAGAGGTCTGCATCTGCCTTCAGGAGTTTGTCGGATGTGTCAGCCTCCAGGAGTTGTGCTACTGTAGGGTCAGGAACATGTCCATAACGCTGGTGGTAATCACCCAGGCGATTCACTATTGTTTGAACTTGCACAAAATTAGCAGAGATGAATAATGAATTGTTGTATGCTTACTTTTGGTTTGATCATAAGATCCGATTGGCATGAACTCCTGAATCATGGCACAGAGTTCTTCATTGTTGAGTGATGGCACCGGCAATTGACGTCCGGGAGTTGCTGATTGGGCTTGGGAGATCACATGAATGGGAGGAATGACATGAGATGAATCCACTTACAAGGTATGGGTGCCTCTGGTACATCCAGACTGGCTGGACAAGATTCAGGCATTGATTCATTCACTTGGAAGATGCAATGAAAAATAAACATGAGATTGGAGAAACACACTCACCAGTCATTGGTGAATCTGGCACGGCCAGGCCATCATCAAACTCAATCAAGTCATCTTTGGGCCCGAGATACATGTCCAGGGCATTCAACAGAGAGAGATCATCACCCTGCGCTGGATGTGATTGAGCTGGAGGTGATTAATGAATATGCAAAGTCAGAATATGTGCATTTGAATTGAGATACATACCAGAAATTTCATCCAAGACATCTGGACCAGCCGATGATCCAGAATCAGAGTCCAACTCTTCATCTGGCTCAAGATATATGTCATCTAATGAATCTACAACATGTCTGGTCAATTGATTGATAACTGATAACTTGCAATTTCAACACATGGCCGGCAATGGCCGAAAAAGTTGAACCACAACCAAACAAAGACAAACAATCAATGATTTTCAACAATGCCCTTCAATTGTCTGTTTTCCTTTGAAACATCATCCTTGTGGTAACAGATTTCACCCTACTTTCAGCATTTTCACATATCTCAACTGAATTCAAATGTCTACTCCTGTCCAAACCTCACTGGCTGGCCTCAAGGCATCCACTGTTAAGCTTGTGGGCATCATTGCTGGTGCTCGGCACATCCTGGCCAGCACAGGGGAAGCCCACAATGTCCTGACAAAACAGGCCACCACTCTTTTGGTAAGTAGCAATGATTACATTATTATACCACTCATTTTTCTAATATCCAGGCAGGGTGAAATTGTCCGGGAGCATGAGAAAGGGGATTACATCCCTGGGATTTTGGCTTCCTGCTCCAAGGAGCTTCTCAGGGTGTGTTCCATGACTCCCCAGGTGTGGCCCAACTGGCACAGCATCGGTCATGATGATCCTTGGGTGTCCACAAGTCTGCCATGAAGAGTCGCAAGCACACCAAGTCAACTCGACTTGTCAAGTTGGAGGATGAGGAAGACACCATTGTTCAGGTATGTTGCCTGGCTCATTTTTTTCATGCTCTCAATTTGTTTCAGCCGATTTCACGTGGAGTGCTGGATGTTGTCCTTCCCCAGCTCTCCACCATTGTTGTCAGGACACCCCAATTGCCTCGTTCACCTGGTTCCCCCAAGAAGCAAAATTTTGGGTCTGCTTCAGTAAGTCTTATTTTTTGTCCGGAACTTGGATAGATGCTGATGTGTCAACAAAAGACTGCTGGCAGTCATCTGGAGGTTATGGTTAGTCATTTACATTTGTCTGGAGCTCATGTTTCTCATTTTACTTGTATTAGAAATCTCCCATCAGTCGTCCTGAGGCTACAGTAAGTCTTGACATTTTGTCTGGAACTGATGTTTGTACTTACAATTTATCAGGCAACCTCTGGCAGTCGTCTGGAGGTTGTCGAGCCCACTGATGATACTGCCAGCGCTTCGGATGGGGAACCTCCTGCCATTCCCACCTTTGATATCATGGTTCCTGGCCCAGTGAGTACTGCATTCAATTCCCTGTCATCCATCCACTAACAGATCCCACAGAACAACCCTTGCCATTATTGTGCCAAGGAAGATTGGCACTGCCAGACTCGTTTGGACAAGAGGACCGGCCACCCCTGCTTATCTTGCATCTGGTGCTTCTTGAAGAAGATCAGATGTCAGCCTGCATGTGTGGGAACCCCTCCCAAACACATCAGAGGTAAGTCCACCACCCAGCGGACTCATTCAAAGACACCTGCCCCTGCTCCCTCCTCTGGTCTGTCTGCCTTGCAGTCCAGGAGGTGGACTTGTAGTCAATCTTGTGGGGTATCCTGAACTCCAGCCATCCCTGCTGTGACTACACCCAAGGTACAGTCCCGTGGTTGCAGCAAGACCACTGCCAGGAAGACACCTGCCCCTGCCCCTGCAACAGCTGGTAAGTCACTCCAATTTTCAATGACCAGCTGACCTCATTTTTTCACTTAGCTGTTCCATCCTCAAGTGTCATAGTACCTCTTGCAGCACTCGATGTTCCTATGCCAGATCTCCATTCCATGGCAATTACCATTAGGGATGGTGCAGCTTGCATTGCCATTCTGGAGGCTCGTGTGCGGGAGCAGGATGGTAAGATCGATACCCTACTATGCCTACATGAGAGCCTCTGGTGCCAGATGGTTGACTGGCACCCCTCATTTCCACTTCCAGACTCACCTGCCAATGCAACCTTTTTGCTGGATCAATCCGTTCCCCCACCATACATGTCACCCCTCCCCTCTGCACTTCCCAACCTCATCAATTTGGACATGGGAGTCATGGAACCCACTCCCTTGAATGTTACAAACTTGGATGGGTCTCTTGCCGATGGTTCAAAAGAGAACCATCCTTCGCAAAGGATGTCTTCGACAAGTGATTCCGCCTTCAGACAAGAAGGGGTTCAGGCTCGATATAAGTTCCACAGGCTTGATACTGTGCGAGGCTGGATCAAGGGTTCGGTCTAGAGGACTGGCACCTCTGAGACAGATGATAATCAGGCTATCGATGAGGAGTGCTCGAAGATAGAATCAGAGATAGACACTTAGGTTGTGAAGCCTAAGCAAGGATTTGGTTTCTGGATAACCAAGTAGATTAAAGTGAAGAGCTAATACGATACATGACGAGTTTATATAGGAATGGGGGAATGGCTTTAGGGCAGACTCGTCAGGTATGTGCAAGAGTGAAAGGTACGAGAAAGACAGGCAAAGGCCTGATATGGTACAAGGCAATGCAGCCGCATGTCCAAGGGTCAAGGGTATGACGAGTCAGAGATAAGATGAGTCATGGATAAGGAAGTGAGTCAAAGATAAGACAAACCAATGTCCTGTTACTTAAGGGTCTTATATAAATTTGCATATAATGACAACACTATTATACGCAGAAGACTTCTTGCCAGTCCTTAAGTATGCAGTCTACGACTTTTCTAGTTTTTGTGGTAGATAACGCGGTGAGTTCTTGGGAGGATTTAGTTTGTTGTCCTCTTCTTGCTTTATACAATAGCACAATATAGAATTCGGTGGGAAGTTTGTCTGTGTTCTGGTAAAATTCGGTAGGTATGTTTCAACCTATGAAAGTTTGTTTCAACTTTGTTGTGTTCTCCTGAGGTTCGTATCTCACTTTCTGTTGAAAGAGAGAGTTGGTGTTCATAAGCTAGACTGAGAGCTGTAGGTTTAGTTGTATATGATGCAGTTATACAACTGTTGGTTAGTAATATGTAGGACTTGGTCCTTCAAATAGATAAGGTAGTTGTATAGGCGCAGATACAACTTTGGTTAGTTAAATGTAGGACTTGGTCCTTTCAATAGATACGGTAGTGATACAGTCAACCCCTGTAAGGTAGTGTATAACTTTGTGATTTGAGCAAAGTAGTCAACCCTTGAATGTCAACAGATCCCTTAAATGAATTAACGCTAGGATGGTGACGAGTATGACTTTGAGGGTCAAAATACAATAGTTAATACAAGAAACCCCCTGTGAGGTGTGTATAACTATAAAAGGAAATACTTAGTTTGTCTTCAAGGCACTTATGTGGCCTGCACTTTGGATTCTTAGGTAATCACACTTGGATTTGAATCTCAGCAAAGTGGGAAGAACTTATATTTGTGTGCAAAAACGGGGTCCTTATATACATTTTTGAATCCCCTTATCTAAGCATGATTATATCATCACTTTCTAAAAGTGGTGAGATCCAATCTGCCTTTTAGTAAACTATATTACATACAAATAACAAATATGGGAAGTCACATGCCAGCATGAGTCAGTATGAGTCAATATGAGTCATATTTCCTTTTATGAATCACTTGTCAAGCATGACTACACATGGCTAAACAAATACAATCACCATCCAGAAAATCTACCAGTCACATGATGATCTGACATAATCTGGTGGCTGAAAGAGATGCCAAATAGAAATAAATGTGGCTGAACTAGAAGCCCAAACAAAAATAAACAGAAGAGTGGCTGAATCAAAGAACAAACAAAAATAAACAAACAAGAATATACAGAAGGTTACATAATGACTATAAATACAAGGTAAGAGATATTTGAAAGCTAAGAAACTGAATACAAGGCAATATAAATACAAGTAAGAAAGCGAGAATTTATACAAGGCTTGAGAAATGAGATACAAGGCAATAGATTCAAGACAAAACAGTAAGGTAACTTGGTAGCAAGGGACTAGACAATCTCATGTACCTTCCTTATCATGTCTATTATATGACAGGTATGGTATCATTCACATACCATGCATGACACCGAGTCAAAGGTAATGCATAGGAGGAGCTGAGGCTGTACAGGTACAAGGCAACACGGCCGTAAGTCCATGGAGATAGGGGAAAATGATAGGGGGTGGCAACATTACTGTAACATTACCCCGTGTTTAGCGATGAAGTCACCGACTTCAATCATCTAGATTGGCATAGTAGATGGGGTCATTGCTGAAGTCTTGTCCATGGACTTCTTCAAATTCAGCTATTTCCTTGGCATGCTCTTTCTGCCAAGTCAACGACTCTTCTTCGTCAACGTGAGCCTCCCAGATCGCAAGTTTTTGGTAGAAGTCGGGTTGTTTATGGTCACTCGATGGTGGTTTGGGAATTTTGTTTTCCTTTCTCCTAACCAGTAGATCCCTACAATAAATGGACAAATGTCCTGGCGCGTTCCTGTAGCAGATGCGGCACCAATATTTTGGGCAGTTCTTGTGACGATGTCTGAACTTTTTGCAATTGTGACAGATGAAGTTGTTGTTGTTTATGGGAAGCCTTGCTGGGAGCGAGGCAGTCGGGGACACCTTTACTGGTGGTTTTGTTGGAGATACGGATTTGGAGCTGATGCGGAGTCGCCATTTTTGCTCTCTACGCATGACTCATGCATTGGGAGAGGGTGGAGTGGAGTCTGAATCTGGAACAACGATAGGTGAAGCTTGAGTGCCAAGCTCCAAATCACAAGGGCTAATGGTAGCCTGATTTTCAATGGCAGTGCACTGAGTTGTGGGAGGAAGGACTAGTTTAGGAGTCTCTGGTGGAGGTGTACTGGGAATGCGAACATATTCATCAAGAAGATGAGGGGATGGTGGTCTGGCAACTTGAGTAGTTGTTCTCTCAAGTATAATGAATATAGCGTGCAAAATATCTTCTTTGATATTGCTAGGCAGGAGCAGGTAGCACAGATGATGAATGCGCCCTTGATAGTGCAGGATAGATTGTTTAACAGCGGGGTTGGTGATGAGCATGGCTTCTTGCTCAATGAGTTGAGCGGTTCTGATGGTGTTAAGGACTGCTGCGGTAGGGTAGGCACTCCTTTCAACAAGGATGCGTTCAATTTCTAAGGCATGTTGACAGGAGAGGATGGCCGATTCTATAATGGCCTCTTCAATGGCATTGGAAATGTTTTCTCTATAGATGATAGCGGAGGGGGTCGCAGCTAGAGTAGGGGTAGCAGAGATGACTGGGGTGTCTTCAACATGGATAGCAGAAGAGGAGGCAGATTGAATGTTCATGGTGGTTTGTGTAAGAGAGGAGATGGGGAATCATTTCAGTCGATACATCTTCTTATATGTTTTCAAAATTTGTCCAGTGTTTGCCAGATTCTCCTCTGGGACCCATTTGTTACTGGCGGTGGAGTATCCTTTCCAGGAGACTAGATAGCACCTTCACTTATCTGTTCCTTTATGGGCAAGGATTGCCTCGACTTCATATTCTTCTTCCTCATTGATAAGGTCAGGTGGTGGTTCAGTGAAATTCGGGCCGTGAACTTCTGTCTCCTGATAGGATGATAGTTCCGAGGCATGGAACGTGGAGTGTATCTTCCACTGAGGGGGAAGCACGAGGGTAAACGTGATGGGTGATAGGACCGCAGAGATGGTAAAGGGTCCATATCGTTTTGGTGCTAATTTCTTTGAGGGTAGAGGGGTAGTGAGGTTCTTTCCAGATAACCAGACCTTGTCTCCTATCTTCCAGGGAGTGTATTTCTTTCCATGAGTTCGTTCTGCCATTCGCTGCATGGTGATGTTATGACAGGAGATGGCTTCTTCTCTTATCTTCTGTAGTTTCTGAATGCATTCGTTCGCAGCTGGGACTGTGGAGTCGGAGAGAACATGGGGGAGCCCACATGGCTCATATCCCATCATTAGGAAAAAGGGGGAGGCGTTCCAGGAGTCATGCTTTTGGTGGTTATGTATGAATTCGGCGATGGGGAGATGTTCAGTCCATGTTTCAGGGTTTGATCGGCAGTAAATTTGTAGATACATTTCCAATTCTTGATTCAGTTGTTCTGTTTGTCCATCTGTCTGAGGATGGTACGTGGTGGATGCTGCAATTTGATAACCAAGTAGCTGTGCAAGAGCTTTTGAGAACTTGGAGACAAACTGGGGACCTCGGTCCCAGATAACTTTTTCATGAAGTCCAAATTGTTTGTAGACATGTTTCAGGAAAAGTTTGGTGATTCCTTCAGAATCAATGGTTTCATTGCATGGGATGAGAATTACCCCCTTCATAAGCCCTTGGTCAACCATGACCAAAATAGAGTCAAAGCCCCCTGACACGGGGAGTTTCATGATAAGATCCATGGAAATATGAGTGAAAGGGGTGATGGCATTGGAGGCAATTGGCATAAGTGGTGGTGTTACGGGGTGGGTGTCGGTCTTCATCTGCTGGCACAGGGCACAGCCATCAACATATCGTCTAATATAGGTACCCATGGAGGGCCACCAATAATCTCTCTTCGTCAACTCTTCAGTTTTAAAATGGCCAGGGTGTCCTGCCATGGGATGATCATGAGTCTGCTGTAGAATAGCTAGACGACAATCAGGGGGAACATAGGCACGATCCTTAAAGTAAAGGATGCCTTCTGATATATGCCAATCAGACAATGCTGATTTCATAGGCGGCAGGGATAGTCCATCAAGTGCGTCACGTGCACAAGTGAAGAGGGGGTTGGATTCAGAGGGGTTGGCCAGTGAAGCCATGAGATCCACGTCAAGGAGTTGTATGAACATATCATTGGGGAGGAGGACAGCATCCTCATTATCGCTCTTACCCGAGTCATGATCAGGTCGACGAGATAAGGCATCAGGTGCTGTGAGTTTGGTACCAGCCACATGATGGAGTTCGATATCGTATCTGGATAATTCAAGTTGCCAACGTGCTTGGCGATGGGTCAATTTTTGTGCAGTTTGGAAATATAGCAGATTTTTGTGATCTGTGAATACAACGACAGGGTGTGGGTTCCCTTCGAGGTAGTGGCGCCATTCTGCAAGTGTGCGAATGACTGCGAGGAGTTCACAATCAAAAATTTGATAGTTTCGTTCGGCAGGGTTCAGGGATTGTGACAAGTATCTGCAGGGATGGTAGACACCATTTTCGTCTGTTTGTAAAAGCACTCCTCCCGTTGCAATGAGAGATGCATCAGTTGCAACAGCAAACTGTCTGGTGGGGTCAGGGTTCCAGAGGACAGGTTGTTTTAGAAAATATGTCTTGAGCTCGTCAAAGGCTGTTTGGCAGGGTTCAGACCATAGGAATTTGGTCTCTTTCTTCATTAAGTCAATCAGGGGTTGGGCGATATCAGAGTAGTGTGGTACGAAGTTGCAGTAGAAGTTGCAAAATCCAAGGAATGACTGAATGTCTTTGACAGACATAGGAGTTGGCCAATCTTTGATTCCATCGGTCTTCATGGTGTCCATTGCTACATGTCCTGGCCTAATGATCATTCTGAGATATTTGACTTCTTGTGCATCAAAGGTGCACTTTTCTGGTTTTAGGAACAGATGCTCCTTTCTAATCTTTTCTAAGATTCAGTGGGTTCTTGTTTGGTGTTCGTCGAGGTTATTTGAGAAAATCAGGATGTCATCCATATAAATGACAAGCCATCCTTCATTAATTTCTTGCTGGAAGGTGCGATTCATGTATGCCTGGAAGGTTGCCAGTGAGTTGCAAAGCCCAAAGAACATGACATTCAGCTCATAGAGTCCGAATTCAGTTGTGAATGCAGCTTTCCATCGGTCATCAGGGTGAATACGGATGTTGTTATATCCGGACCGTACATCCATCTTCATGAAGTACTTTGCGCCATGCAAACGTGCCACAAGCGAAAGTAGGAGAGGGAGTGGGTATGCGTTCTTCACCATCCAATCATTAATATATCAGTAGTCTTGGCAGGGTCTAAGATCGCCACTTTTCTTTCCAACAAAGAAGAAGCCACTAGCTTGTGGCGACTTTGATTCTGAAATGAAGCCCTTCTTTACGTTTTCATTGATAAATGTTTTGACTGCTTCTCTTTCCTTTTCTGACAATGGGTAGATCTTCAATGTTTTGGGAATAAAGCCAGGTTTTGTTTCAATTTGGTGGTCAATGCCAGGCCATTCAGGAGGGAGTTGGTTAAGTCCATCTTTCGCAAAGATGTCAGCAAAGTCATGAAGATACTCAGGAACGAGTTTTTTGAACGACTTCTTCTTTTGCTCTGCATTAGCAGCAAGGGCAAATTACTGGGCTTTGTTTCCAATTTTGACATATTCAGTAGGCTGTGACAGGGGTGAAACCAGTTTCTTTTGTTCCACAAGGGATGTTCCGTCCTTGGTCAGAGGGGTATCCATGGATACATTTTCAATGACATGCATGTCCATTGAGTTGGAATATTCGACGAGAAATTTGTCATCCTGCAAAGCATATTCGGCAATGGAGCTAACTGCAGGGGTGAAATGTTCATTGAGTCAATCAATCCAGATGTCGTTGGTGGTGTCAAATCATTCATCATCTTCCGTGATCATTTCTTCATCTTCATCAGGGATAGGAAGAAGACCAGGTGCTTCTTCATCTTTGATTTCTTCAATCGTTGCTGTGAAAGGCCCCTTTGAAGATAGCCTTTCAGGGGTCAGGGAACTTTTGATTGCTTGCACTGGGTCATCTTGTGGGTGTGCAGAGGCTAAGGGCTTCTCCTTATTTGTCTCTTTTGTGGACGTTCCCGACTTCTCCTGAGAAGGTTTGTTCAGTTGGGAGTTCTTCCACTCACGCTTCTTTTCTTCTTCAAATAACAGTTTTAGGCCATTCTTCTTTCTTTCCTTATCTGTAAGCCATTCTAGCTTTTTGGATCATTTGGTCCTTGGAAGATCGAGGGTTTCTTTTGCCCAATCGATCGTAGGGTTCATGGCTTTTAGCTAGGGGATTCCAAGTAGGATCAAATCATGATGGCCAAGTTTGTGGATGTTAAACTTGCCAAACATGGTTCACTGGTCCACTTTGACCATGATGGTGCAGTAGTGGGTGATTCTTCCTTTCCCGGAATTCATTCCGTCAGCGTTTCTAACGTGGAAAGGTTTATTAAGGTGATGGGTTTTGATTCCATGTTCCTTGATAAAATCTTCAGAGATAAATGTTCTGGATGCTCCAGAGTCAACAACAGCAGTTGTTTCAATGGTTTTCGAATGGATGGAAGAGATGAGAGTAATGGGGATTCACATTTCCTTTCTCTCACCTACTTTACATACAAGTCCGATTCTGTTACGATGTTAAGGTTGTACTCTTGGGTTAACGGATCTGAAGGGCTTTGGCCTCAGCTCGTACGCTGTGCCCCTTTTCCGAGTATTGCCCTTGAACTTCAGAAAACACTAACGTATTGGATCCGAAGATCAGAACGTATAATGTATCGATATCTGAAGGTTATCCGGATAACGGAAAGACGAGTAAGACTAATCCGGACATGTCCGGATTAGAAAACAACAGAGTAGAGACTATCCGAAGATAGAGCCGAGGATATAGACTTATCAGATGCAATCCGTATAGTCTCGGATGGTGACAAGAGTTAACGAATACTCAAGTCCAGATGACAGAGAGAGGACAAACTAAGATGATATTCGAACTGAGGTGTTACAATGTAAGTACAGGAGTTTATATACCAAATGTCTAAGGCTTGAGGCTATGTACGAAGTATAAGCCAAGTCTATCGCTAATCAACGGAAGCCAGAAGGAAATCACGAGTGGACAGATGGAATAACATAGACGGGAATTAATCACAAGTAAAACAGATCAAGGAAACATAGTCGGAAGTTAAGGAATACCGAGAAGCCGGTAATAAGGTATTACCGATAGCAGAAGAGGCTGTGATAAAGTTATATGAACAGGAAATGAATTAAGAAGCTTATCGTATATCGGATCAGAAGTGTTAATGTATGGGATATGACATACGAGGTACTGATGTCAATCCAGTCCTCTTCTTCAAAAATCCTTAAGTCTGTTGACTTCTTCAACAGATTCTTCATTGTCTGTTTCTTTAATATCTTGGCAGCAGATGTTCTTCTTCTTGGGGTGGAAGGAGGTGTCGCTGGAATGATGTCCAGTTTTGGCACATATGAAACACCTTCCTTCTTTCATATATTTGGTTCTTTCAGCCTCACTGAGACGATCCATGTCCATTGCATCAGGATCATGATCCTTATCGACATGCAGTTTTGGGACAAATCTGTGGGTTCCTGTGGATTTGTAGGGTTTCTGGTTTAACCCTTGTGCAATGGCCTTTCCTCTGAGCCAATTGGCATTGAGCTGGGTAGCAGCTTCAACCCATTTGTCAAAGGTAGTGGGGACCGTTTCCTTTGAGTAAATTCGGTTCCTCAGTCTGGGTTCAAGTGCGTTTTCAAAGAAGTGGATAATGGAGATGTCTTCCTTGATACTGGCTTGGACAATGAGGGTCTTGAATTCTGCTATGAATTTAGCAAGGTCAGTTCCTTGTCTAATAGACTTCAGTTTGGTCATGGCATTGATTGCCAGGTCTACTGGGACGAAAGCTTTGTTGAAGGCTTTCCAAAAGTCATCCGATGATCCCCATATGGGGTTGGCAATGGAGGAGAATGCATTGGCATAAAAGTTCTGTACCCAGGCAGCAGCTGATCCTTCTGTCATATAGGATAGTGCATGGATGATCTTCTTCTCATCGGTGTCATAGATGGTTTTGTTCAAGTGCAGGTAGGAAAGTACAGAGTACTTCCATCTGCTGGCATCTGTGAGGTCCCTGGAGAACCTAGTCGGTACACCGACTTTGATTTCCTGGAATTTCGAGGACAATACAGAGAACATTCTGAATGAGGGGTTTGCTGAGAGATTTCTAGGTGGTTTCTCTGCAGGGAATTCATCCTCTGAGGTGCTGGGTTCTGTGGGTAGACCTCGCGGATCACTTTCCCAATTATATCTTCTTCTCTGAGTTGAAATGGTGGATTGCTTTAATAAGCACCAGAGGGGATATGGTAGACTTTAATCTTTTGTTATGAACTTGGATGGGTCTCTTGCCGATGGTTCAAAAGAGAACCGTCCTTCGCAAAGGATGTCTTCAACAAGTGATTCCACCTTCAGACAAGAAGGGGTTTGGGCTCGATACAGGTTCCACAGGCTTGATACTGTGCAAGGCTGGATCAAGGGTTCGGTCTAGAGGACTGGCACCTCTGAGACAGACGATAATCAGGCTATCGATGAGGAGTGCTCGAAGATAGAATCAGAGATAGACACTTAGGTTGTGAAGCCTAAGCAAGGATCGGGTTTCTGGATAACCAAGTAGACTTCTAGAGGGCTGGCACCTCTCAGACAGGATACAAGGGTTGAAAACCAAGTAGATTAAAGTGAAGAGCTAATACGATACATGACGAGTTTATATAGGAATGGGAGAATGGCTTTAGGGCAGACTCGTCAGGTATGTGCAAGAGTGAAAGGTACGAGAAAGACAGGCAAAGGCCTGATATGGTACAAGGCAACGCAGCCACATGTCCAAGGGTCAAGGGTATGATGAGTCAGAGATAAGATGAGTCATGGATAAGGAAGTGAGTCAAAGATAAGACAAACCGAGTCAAAGGTAATGCATAGGAGGAGCCGAGGCTATACAGGTACAAGGCAACACAGCCATAAGTCCATGGAGATAGGGGAAAATGATAGGGGGTGGCAACGTTACTGTAAATTGAAGGTTGAGGATGCATCTGACATGGTGGGGCTCATGTTTGAGCCCAGCCAAGTTCAGCCTGAGGGTCCACAATTGTCTGGTGAAATTGTGATCCCGGATGATCTGGGCAACCTCTTCCCAGAATATAATTCTGTTTCTGAGGAGATGGATGTTGAGGTGAAGGCTGGGACTTCTGGTGAGGAGGTTGAAATGGCTTCCTAATTGCTTAGTGATAGATGTACATAAATCTTTGTCAATGCATGTTACCTATGCCACAATTGAATGATTGACTCAACTTCCCAACATCCGGAACTGAAAACTTGAGATTCACAGTTGATATCACCCAAGGCCTGAAGCTCCACATAGTTCAGTCAAGACCCTACGTAGAACCTGTACCCCGGACGTGCCAAATGACCATACAATGTGTGCGGCTGGAGGCTGGCTGACTGTACTAAATTCATGTAGACAATGTACTGGCCAGCCTGTAGGGCCATTCTGGCCAAAGCTCATTGTACATACAGTAATGATCAATAAGCTATAAGATGGAGGTGGCAGGGTGACCGGCCAGCCATGTAGGCCCAGTACTGGCCAGTACCTAAGTAATATAGGAGATGTCCATAGATTGTGACCGGCCAGGCATGTAGAGCATGTACTGGCCAGGATCCAAGTACAGGTCCCAGGCCCATAGTCTTCGACCAGCCACATAGAACTAGTACTGGCCAGTACCTGAGCCGTAGAGTGTGACCGGCCAGGCCTGTAAATGATGTACTGGCTAGGATCCAAGTAACAGGTCCAGGCCCATGATCTCATATCTGCCAGACACGTAGGACCGGTACTGGCCAGTAGGTGAATAATATGGCACACACCCGTAGATTGTGATCGGCCAGCTCTGTAGGACTAGTTAAGGCCAGTAATGTGAGTAATACAATGTGACTGACCAGACCCGTAGGACTGGTACTGGCCAGTAGGGAAGTAATATAGGATCTGCCCGTAGAATGTGACTGGCCAGGCATGTATGACTGATACTGGCCAGTATATAAGTACTATGGTACATGCCCGTAGAATGTGACTGGCCAGATCTGTAGGACCAGAACTGGCCAGTATATGTATAATATAGAACATGGCTGTAGAATCAGATCGGCCAGACCTGTCGCACCAGTACTGGCCAGTATGTAAGCAATATAAGACATGCCAGTAGATTCTGATTGACCAGACCCATAGGACCTGTACTGGCCAGCATACTCAGGCCCTTAGATAGACAGGTGAGCAAAATGTCATGATATTGAGCAGATTGTTACAAGCAACGTGATGTATTGGTAACTGGTATACAAGTAAGACAAAGATCAAGTAAGGCAAAGACACATTAAAGCTTCATGGCTTTCTTAGAGGGGAGTCTAGCTCTGGAAGATTGATGGACATCACTACTGACCTTCTTGGATGGCTTACGAGATCCACTGGACTTGGTTCTTTTCTTCCCTTTCATCTCCTCCTCCTCCTCCTCCACCTCCTCATCTTTCTCTTTCTCTGCTACTCACTTCTCATTCTCCTCCCTCTCTTTTTCCAGACAACTGTTTTCCTCCTGCTGCTTCAATTTCTCGTGCCTGCGATTCAGCTCTTCCTTCTTCTTCAACTTGTCCACCAGCTTCTGCCTCAGCATCTCCTCGTTCCCTCCCTCTTCCCTATCTGCAATGGTGTCCATACAATCAACAGCTCCACTACCTTCTTCAGCCACAATGTTGTCAATGATAGCATTTTCCTGTCGAACATGCTTTGTCTTGAGCAGATGCTTAAACCCACTTTGGACCTTGTTAACTGCATCTACAACCAGGTCGAGGATCTTGATGTCCAACAAAGATGAGCCAATGTAAGGTGGAGTTTCAAGGGCGACGTCATCTTCCTCATACTCGATGGCTCGTTTACACTCCCTGAGCAGCAACCCAAGACCTAGGGTGACTCACATCCCTGACGAAAAGCCACTGATCTTGACAGACTCAGCCATCTGCAAGAACTTGGGCACCTCGCCTTCAACTGCATGCAAGTCACTTGGAAGGTAAGACCCCTCGAAGGACCAAGTTGCCCAGGCAGGCCATTCCTTTTGCTCCTTCAGGTTTGGTTCCTAGGCTTTGTGAGTACAGAGTATAACTCGCTCAATTGTCAGCATACCTTTCCCAAGTCTCTGATACCCTCAACTAAAAGCAGATATTCAGTCGTTGTTGCTGAGGGACTTCAAAAACTGAATACGACCCTTGATGCTCACAGCTCCTGGTGCACCTGGTTGAGGTCGACTGGCCAGTTTGGGAGCACAGTCCTGTGGGGGCTGCTGCAGCCGACTCATCTTCAGAGGAATCAGTGTCGGCCAGCTTTACGCTACGGGGCGTAGGAACTGCACCAGCCGGTTCATCCTCAGAGCAATCAGCCACGGGCCGGCCTCTTCGTACGAGGCGTAGGAGCTGCACCAGCCGACTTGTCCTCTGAGGTGTCAGTCTCGGCCGGCCCCTTCATACGAGGTGTAGGGCGTGCACCGGCTGCCCCAGTGGTGCTAGAAGTCTTGGCTGTGTCGATTTCGACGTACTCCATGGTAGTTTTCCCCTTGTAGGGAACCACATTTTTAAGCCGTTTCTTGCTCATATCACCGATTTTACCAGACAGGAAGCTAACCAGCAGCTTCCTTGCAGCCTTCCTAGCCTCCAATGAGCCCATAGCTCATTGACATTTTTGGTCCTCATATGAGACTGGTTCTCTCAAGATGAAGCCTTTTGGAAGGGATGCGGGATCAAGGTACAAAGTGGGCTTTCCCACAACCTCATGCCAAGGTACGGGTTTGTCAGTGTCAGTGAAGACCTCTGTAAAACTGATGGTGAGTTGCACAAAACTCGTCAAGCATACAACTACTCACTGTAAGATGCACGGAATATCTGACGAACCAACTCCTGTTGCCCTTTGGAAGAAACTCCAGAACGAGAAGGAAAGCTTCGGGTAGCCATCATGGTCCAAAATGAGTTCAGGTAGGCTAGCCTTGCCTTTGTCTTCGTCTTCTTCATCTGACTCATCGTTTTCCTCTGGATCTGATGGTTCCTTAATTACGGATAACATTCTAGCAAATAAACACTCACAAAATTCCAACTTTGACCATTCTGCAAATTTTTCAAAACCTTCCGACAGTCCACTGTTTATTTCCTCGAGAACTCTGTGTAAAAGGTTTTTTACTGTTGACGGGCTTTGACTCATTACTAGATAGCAATCATATTCTGTCATTATACCGTAAGAACAAAGAGCTAAAAATACACTCACACAATGATGCTTAAGGTCTGATCTGTGGTTTTCTTGTGACTTGCTAGGATCACAACTCGACATCCCATAGTACGACACATTTGTTCGGTAAAGTCATCGAGGTATTTTTTGAGGTGCCTCTTTCGATACCTGCCAAAGTAGTTGATAGGAGAACTTGAATAGTCAATTAAAAACTCACATTGCTTGTGATTCTGGAGGAGCACCTTCCCTATTCCACTTTTCCCATGCATCCTCAACCTCCTTTCGTTGCTCAGGGGTCATGCTTTTGAACCAATCCCTAGCATGGCGAGTTCTATACTTGATTTCATTCTTTACCCCTAGCTTCTCTTGCTCATCCTTATCATACTGGTCCATCTCCTGCTTGAAAAGCTTCTGCGCAACATCCCAGTCACTAATTTCCTTCTTGTAGAAGGCCGCATCCTTAGGATGAGCTGCTGCCTCCCTCTCCTCAGGGGACAGGCCAAATTTCTCATTATCTGGCTCATCTCCCAAAAAATCCTCTTCTGCCCGTATGTCGTCTTCGTCGGTTAGGAATTGGCGGTAGTAATGCCTGATGGCCTTTGAAATACTGTAAGTCTAGTTAAATATATGAAAAATAAATCACACCTTTTTCAATGCCTTTGGCACCTCAACCGGTTCATCCTTTAAGTTGTTTTGGGCACTGATATTATCCCGCACTGTTCTCACAATAGTTTGACTGTGTTTTCTGCGATCCAGCCACAAATCTGCTCTGATGAAGAGCAAGTATGCCCTCAAAAGATGCATGCTATTCAGTCATGATGAATTTAGTAGGTAGAGATAACATGGGTCAAGGGTACACACAAGGTAGGAAGGAGTCGGCCGTCAATGTCAAATGTGAATTTTTACAAACACGATCACGTGACTCACAACAAGACATGTCAAGATATGTCTTGACACGTCAATGGCACTGCTAGAGTGATTTTAAACTCAAAAATGACCATGAGGACACCAAATTAAACCAATTCATTGCAAAACATATATGTATGAAACTCAGTAGTAGTGAGACAGATCAAATACAAATCCTCTTAGTCAACACTTCACCCTCCCCACTTCTAGGATGCTTGCCTTTAGTGTCAGAAGGCCCACATGAAGCAGGCAAAGACATCAGAGAAGGCGGAAAAGTAGTGGAGGGGGACTGGAACCAATTAGAAGACTTTGTCCTTGCAGCATTGACAAGGACACCAGGCGGTTTGTCAATGTGGAACTTGTAGGAAGGTGTGTTCTGCGCCTTACCGCACTTAGGATAAGCGCAGGTATAAAGGTACCTAGAAACAGGAGACTGATCTTGAACATCAGGTGCCCGCACTGCGACCTTTGTCGACCAGCTGTTAGTTGAACCACAAAGAGGGCACTGTCCAGGGACCAAAATACCCCAATGCTGAGTTTGGGTATGGGCACGCGCAAACTGGGTGACAAGGAGGTTGTGCACGCTGTGAGCATCTTCCCTGATCATCAAAATCACCTTGGTGTGTTGCCCAAGGTGACTGGAGAGGGCGAGAAGACCAGGGAACGCCTTACTGATGTCCAGTTGCTCCACAATCACCTGCTCTGCTAACGCCAGCAAGAAATTTGTGGCGACAAGGGGTTGGAATCGAGTGGCAGAAAAGATGATGGCCGACGTGACATTGTAGTCGAGAATGGTTTGTTGGAGCTCGCCGAAGGAGTCGTCATGAGCAACAACAGAGCCACACACTAGAAAGATCATCATGGCGCCCTGGAGGACGCCAGAATAAGGACCTAGAACCGTAGATAGCACCTAGATAGTACATTAGCAAATGAAAAACAAAAAAACAAACACATATTACCTGTGAAATGCTCATGGCAACAAAATTGCCTTTTTCTTTCCCTGTGAAAAGCCAACCGCTGTCTTCCTCAGAATGATCTGAGAAAAACGCGAAGATGCGTCCATTATGGGCGAGATGAGACTTGATGCAAGTGACGCGAGCTTCCTGGGCAGAGGTGTAAGAACGGATCGTCCTGTGCGTAGCGACATCGAAGGGGACCTTGACGTAGACGTAGCCGCTGTTTGGGAAGTAGTGTGAGAGGTAGTGCGAGAGGAATGGTACCGGCGTGACGATCTCGTTGCTGCCACCCAAGATGAAGTGGATGACAATGATAGGCGCAGTGGCCAACACAGCGCCAGACACTGTCTCGAACATGCCATTCAAACGGAGGAAGCTGTGGAGTGCAGGCTTCCCTCTGTCAGGTGGCAGAGCACCAGAGTAAAATCCCTGTAGTCATTAGCATTAGTTTAATGCAATTAAAATAAATAAAAAACAAAAGACTTACATGGTAGGGTGCAGGGACCTTCTTGGTGTGCTCAGTGTGACAACTGAGACACCAGAAGAGGACGTCATGGCGACTGGTGATGTCATGAGAGTCGGCTGGGACGTCAAGGCATCTGCTGCACATGACGCGAGGGCAGCCACTGCACTCATAGAGCACAATGTCCCCCTCAGCGCCATCACGGCAAATGAGACACCACTAGATAGAATTCAGAATGTTAGCATTAAGAGACGCGTCAAGAAAGAACATACCTGGCTGTGGACTTCTACCCGCTGTAGAGACTCAATCCTGAGTAGCCTCACAATGGCCTATATTGCAGTATAGGTCAAGTCTACAGTACCATGCATGCAACGCGACACTAGCGCGATAAACGCGACGTTCGCGCAACGCGCGCGACATAGGCGACACTTGCGTGACTTGCGCGCGCCTTAGGCGAACTTTCCCGCGCCTAAGCGCCATAGGGCGCCTGACCTCCAGGAGTATTTTCCCATGTCCAGCCAAGTTCCCAGGTATACATTTCTCCATTTATCATTTATTTCAACATCGTACCATGTTTATTTTACTTCACTTTACCTTGGACCATCTCACTACAACACTATACCATCTACTACACTTCACATCTCACTACATCTTACTCCGAGTTTTTATCTATGTTTTGAACAATATCATTACAAGCCCTAGTAGCAGTTAGCTCTAGTGGCCATATCAGCATCACATCTCACATCTTAACGCCTCATTAAGTCTCAGTATCATCCGCATACCGCTTTCGCTCAGTTCCGCTTTACAACGCGCGACTTTCCCGCGCTTCGCGCCCCTATAGCGCCTTTGTTCCCGCGCCTATCGCCTTATTGCGCGCTTCACGCATACCCCCCTAGAGTTGCTTATATTTGTGGATCCCAGCTCTCTTGCATCCCCTAAGGGACGAGCCTATCGCACTCTCACTCTTCCCTTCAACATTTTATATCAGCTGCACCCTCAGCTGAGTTGAAGATCCTTCACCGCGCCACCTCAACCTCTCCTTGAACTCCAGGATGTGCTGGGACAGGCGATCCAAGGGGGCCACTTACCCTTTTGGCAGTTCCACTGGCGGCGCGCTTCTTTGCCGTATTCTTAGCCATGGAAGTTGGAAAGAAGAAGAGGTAATACTAAAAGTAGGTAGGAAAGGGAAGGTGCAAGTCTGCAAGACGCAGAAGCTGTACTGGCCAAATTGAACCAAAGTCATATGACTTTGTGGACATCCAGCATTGACCGAAAATCAACAATGACACGCATCCACAAATTCACATGACTTTGTGGACATCCGGCATTGACCAAAAATCAACAATGACATGCGCGTCATTGTTGATTTTTGTGGATGCACGTGTCATTGTTGATTTTTGTGGACGCACGCCATTGTTGATTTTTGCATGCATCATTGTTGATTTTTGTGATGTTGTGGACTTTCGGCATTGACCGAAAGTCCACAACATCACATGATTTCAACAATGGCACGTGCGTCCTACAGGAATATTCAACAAGTCCACCGGCATTGTCCGGGTAAACAACTGCAAATAACCTGTGGCATATTAGTGTGTCACAATACATTCTCACGGTTGACTTTCTTCTTACTCCATGTCACCGGCTCATCCCAATAGCCACTTACACAGACTGCAGCTGTGTAAGTGGCTAATGGTGCTTGAGTACCTTCCATCTTAAGTTCTTTTCTTTTCTTATTCAAATACTTACTGAATGCTTGCCTTATTCCCTTACAGGTCACATTTCTTATAAGGTGAGTCCTCACTTCAGCGGTCTTACACTGACAATGTTTTATCTTTTTTTTAGGTACACTCTACTGGGCACTTGGAGGTCTAGTGCCTGCACTGGCACACCTAGCCTCCAAGTCCTCCAACACTTGGTAACCTGGGGGCTTGGGGGGTGATATAGTGTGCACGCCAGTGTGCCTATTCACTCTCCTTCATTAACTGGGGGCTTGGGGGGTGGTTTAGTGTGCACGCCGGTGCGCCTATTCACTCTCCTTCATTAACTGGGGGCTTGGGGGGTGATATAGTGTGCACGCTGGTGTGCCTATTCACCCTCCATCAATCTTTACCTGCCCAGCTGAACGTTTGTCAAGGTATTTTTTGCTTTACTCTTTGAACGCATTCTGACTGCGGTTCACAGTTATTTTTTTTTCGCAGTAGAGATATTCACAAGGTATATTATTTTATCTTCATAACACAGGTGCTGACCCAGCATCCACAGTCGGCTTCCATTAATTATATATATATATTCAATTTCTTTTATGTAGTTTGCTGTACAAGGCCAAAGCAGGGAGGGCCCCTCTGCTGTGGTCTTGTATTAGCTAGTATAGTCTTTCATTACTTAAATGTTTTCCCTCATTTCACTTTACTTGTTTAACTTCGTGTATACCTTAATTTGTAGTCTGCTGTCTTAATAAATGTTGGCAAAATGAAATAATGGGGTGATTCTCGCTCGTGTGAAAAAGTCACGTGACCACCCATTGCTTCTTGTGGATGTAAATCTGTCATGTCACCGGTGAGGTTATGTATGCAATGGCTTCTTGAGCAGCTTCACCAACTTATTCTGCTAGACTCCCCTCTAAGCTTTTGCCTTACCTGTATACCAGTTACCAATATATCACCTTGCTTGTAACAATCTACATCAATATCATATCATCACATTTTGTTCACCTGTCTATCTATGTGTCTGTAGTCTGTACTACACTTCCATCATTTGCAACAACTGCTGTCCTCCTCAGAATGATTGGAGAAAAACACGAAGATGCATCCACTATGGGTGATATGAGAGCTGGATTCTGAAGACGTTGAAATACTTCTATCCTCCTTCGAGGAGAGCATCTTCAGAACCACCCTGACCCAAGGACGTTCTTAATCCTCAGAGGACTAATCCTTAGGATGAGAGCTGGATTCTGAAGACGTTGAAATACTTCTATCCTCCTTCGAGGAGAGCGTCTTCAGAATCACACTGACCCAAAGACATCAAGAATCCTTGGAGGAGGATAAAGAAGTTAACTTGGTTGTCTTCTTCCCAAAATTAGGTGTAGTGGATGATGGAAGTTTAGTACTCAAGTTAACTTCCATCATCCACTACACCTAATTTTGGGAAGAAGACAACCAAGTTAACTTCTTTATCCTCCTCCAAGGATTCTTGATGTCTTTGGGTCAGTGTGATTCTGAAGACGCTCTCCTCGAAGGAGGATAGAAGTATTTCAACGTCTTCAGAATCCAGCTCTCATCCTCAGGATCAGTCCTGCAGGATTCTTGACGTCTTTGGGTCAGTGTGGTTCTGAAGACGTTCTCCTCGAAGGAGGATAGAAGTATTTCAACGTCTTCAGAATCCAGCTCTTATCCTCAGGATTAGTCAAAGAAGACAATGAACCCTTGCCAAGTTCCACTGTCTGCCCCACCTCACCAAGGAGGACAGTGGTTGGCTTCTTGCAAGCAAAGAAAAGGCAGTTTTGTTGCCATGAGCGTTTCGCAGGTAATCTGTGTTTGTCTTATTGTATTTATTTGCTAGTATACTATCTAGGTGTATCTACTGTTCTAGGACCTTATTCTGGCATCCTCCATGGCGCCATCATGGTTTTTCTAGTGTGTGGCTCTGTCGTTGCTCATGACGACTCCTTTGGCAAGCTCCAGCAAGCTGTTCTCAACTATAATGTGGCAAAGCTCCTCAAGAAGTGTTTGCGACATTCACTCATCACCCGATCATACTCACCAATCACACTCAACCTCCGTCGCATATGTCACAACCTGGTTTTAACCCCATGTACTCTAGATCAGATCAGCTTGAACGGTGCAAGTTGTCAAATAATTCAAATTTAAGTTATCCCAATTTGGTACTATCCCCTTTTAGTCTAGATTGGATCGGCTGAATAAATTTTCAAATGGTGCCACTCATCGAACTACCATCTTTTCTGTCATGGGGGATCCTGTCACAAAACTGTCAAAAAACCTCTCTAGCCGTGTGGATGAACTACTCTGGAATTCATCACCATTTCAATTATCCTTAGATAGGAAGGATGATCATAATTTACTGCACAAAGCCAAGTAAGCAGTTTCAAAGTTAAGGTTCAACTCAGACTGAGTGGCTGAATTTTAAGGACAAGACTGTGGAATGTGTGGCAGAATGTTCAACTAACTAGTTCTGGTGTTGGTGTCAAGGAAACCGAGATTTCCGAGATTGAACTCTCCAGGGCTGCGGCCAGCATAGCCTATGCCGTGGTTAATAGTTGTAAGCTTCTATTTGAATTTGATCAGACTGTGTTTGTAATTGTTTGAATACAGTATGGGCTGATTGGGACGTCCACTGGTTTGCAGACAAAGCTAAGGTATCCCCAAACCCGCTGAATTCTGACGGCCAACAAAGGGAGAAACTTGCAAAATATTTCCAGACTCCTTCTTTTGGCCACATCTCGGAGCCAACCACGTTTATTGACATGCATGGAAGGATACTCGCTTGGTGTTTGCCAGAGATCTTGGTGCCTGATTGGACGGTATGTCGACTCTCTGATATAAGTTCAAAGACCTTGGTAATCAGATATATTCAGAAACATATCAATAGCTCCGTCAAATCCCTTTGACCCGTCTTAGACAAATCTTTGCCCAAGGGAACTACAGAGGAAAAGTACCCTTGGCGTTCCCAGGGATTTGTCATACCTTCGGGGGGGGGGGGGAGAGTTCGGAGCAGGATGGGTGACTCTATGCCCAGGCGGATTTATGCAATGCCAAGAGGTAAGTTTGTCTATCTTGCCCCATAGGGTATAAAACTAACTTAATTGAGCTAGCGTCTTCAAGATAGTTTATACCAATCAACCTCCCTTTCATCACCTGTAGTTCGAAATTGGTTGGCCACAATGACTGTCTCCAAACAATTCTGGACGGCCATCACCAAAATCATTTCACCAGATCAGTATCTTGCCGGTGTGAAATCTGTGTCTGCACTAAAGGATATGGTTCATACCCGAAAACCGGTTGTTTGGCCCTCATCATTTTCTGGAATTGAGGTAATTGTCAATAGAGAGACACCCCATCATCGGGATCCGGGTGCATCCCCATCAGTCTATGACCTTCTGGTTAGCTTGGGCCAAGATCACCAGGCCAGTACTAGATCTCCCAGACCTGGGTGCTCAACTAGGATATCACCCTGGGACTATGGTATATATTGCAGGAAAGGTGCTAGAGCATGGTGTCCCAAGATGGGGTGATGGGGAGAGGATCATGATTGCCCACTTTGTCAAAGATAACATGCATGACAAGCAGGGCATTCCAAGACTGGGCTTGCCGATGGAGCAGGAGTTTCTTATCCGAGTAGGGGCTGGTAGAGGTCAAAAACCTATTACCAAGGTGAGAAAGAATGGTAAGGGGGGAGGGATTGCGCCCAGGCGGTAACTAGAGTTAATTAATATACCAAGAGGGGAATGGCTAGATGTATCGAGATAATTTTTTTGTCACTTTGCTTGCCTGTAGTACTTCTGAATTCTCATTCTCAAATGTCTAGTCAGAAAAAACCACGTCTCAAGGCTGTTTCATATTCTTTCAAAGGCAGAGGCAGTTTATCACAACAAAAAGACTTGGATGTTGACTATATGTCCTTCAAGCCTACAATAGGCAAGAGGGGAAAACGAGCATGGCGCCAAGTTCAAGCTGATCCACTGTATGAAACATCGGGAGGACATTCCTCCTCTTCTAGCCCAAAAAAACGGACAAAAGAGGCTCCAATGGAATTTCCAGATTCTGGGACTTATGACACGGACCGGGAAACATTCAGAGACTTTGTTGTAGAAGCAGAGGCTACTCAGCATGCAAGAAAAACCAAGGTACAACTGACATTCTTAAGTTGCTGATAACTCTCTTCTCATACTACACGATATAGACACAAAACAGTTTTATAGCAGACTACCTTGCATATCAAGATCTATATCTAGAAATCATTCTGGAATCCGAACAATTTGTCCGTGAAGGCATGTGTGAGTCTTGCCAAGATGCCGAGGCCACATTCAGCTGTGTGACTTGCACTGGGGACCACGGCTGGTGCCGCCCTTGCATGATCAAGTCACATCAGTCGTTATCTTTTCACAAAATCTGATTGTGGATTGGCAATTGCTTCAAGGATGTCACTCTTGCCGACTTGGGTTTTGTGTGGTACTTGGGCCATGGGGGCGAGCCTTGCCCTTGGTATGGAGCTTCACTACTTTATGATGGTGACATGGAAGCTTCTTTGCCACATGATACCAGCCCTGTCACTATCGTGCATTCTTCCAGGGTGTTCATTCATAACATGGCATGGTGTCATTGCCAGGGCTCTGTTCCAATACAGCACCTGCAGCTCCTTAGAGCAGGACTATTCCCTGCCAGCTCCACCCGGCCCAAGTCTGCTTTCACCTTTGAGGTCCTGGATCATTTTCTCATAGATTCCTTGGAATGCAAGACTTCCGCAAGGAGCTTTTTTGAGAAACTCACAAGGCTGACTAATAACGCATTTCCAGGTAGTGTCCCAGTGAGTACAGGTACACTTTGACCAGGAGATTTCTCTAAATACCTGTGTGTGTTAACAGGACCGGTATCGTGAACTGATGAGAGTATCCCGTCTGTGGTGGGACTTAAAGAACCGAAAATGGTTTGGATTTGGCCACGACGTGGAATCAAGCCCAGGCTCAGGAGATCTTGCTCTCTTCTGCCCTTCGTGTCCACAGCCAGGAATCAATATGCCTTTGCTTTGGGAATGGAAGTACGAAAGGCAAGTTGCTTATTATTCAAAACTCTGCTACATGAAGCTGGCCAGGCCTGAGGCTACGTCATGTAGACAAAATGTCGGCCAGGCCTGAGGCTACATCAGGTGGACCGGCCAGGCCCAGGGCTACGTCATGTAGACCAAGTGTCGGCCAGGCCTGAGGCTACCTGGTGTAGACCAAATGCCGGCCGAGATTTCCTTCAAGCCTAATTGAGATTAAACTCGGCTGACTTGTTTTCAGGTGGCTTGTTATGAAGAGATTGGTGGTAGATGGGAGCTTTACTGCTCAGCACATGAACATGCGGGAACCTGAACAAGACATCTTTCTTTCAGATGGTTCAGGTTATATGGTGACAGACTCAGAATATCAGGCTCACTTGGCCTCAGCTTCGGAAAGTAAAGAGGTGAGTCACATGGTTTAATGTCCTTTTTCAGCGGCATCTTAATGTCTCAGAAGAGGTCTGCATGTAGCAACCATCAAGCAGTCAATGCAGCTAATGCAAACCGAAGCAATCTCCAAGCTACTGGTGTGGGTGCTACAGCTTGTGCCCATCATGGATGTTTTGTTCCCCACTCTGTAGTAGACTTTCAGAAGGGCGAACGGCAAGTCTCCTTTAATTTATTATGTGATGGCCTGATGTGCTGATGAAATCAAGTCAAGGCACATGAATGTAGATTACTCCATATGCAACGCTATCAACCAAGCAGCCAAGTCTGTTGACAACTTGCTCATAATTTATGATGTGGGGTGTCAGTGGAGCCTTCACTTTGGAGAACGTGTTGACAATTGCCCTGGTTTGACACTCCCTGACAATACAGAGATTGTAGCTGCAGTGGGGAAATTTCATCTCAGTGCTCATAAGCTAGCTTGTTTTGCTAGATACAGCCTAAACTTCATCTTAGGCGCTGCCCAAGTTGACGAGAAATTCTGGAGACACTCTGGGCTCCCTTTAACAAGATATCCCCAACTGCCCGTTCTATGAGCCAAGCCCACCGTCAAGAAATCCTTGATGACCATATGCGTAATTCAAACTGGAAAAAACTTGTAGGGATTGGTGAGTGCTAACATTGATATAAATAAGACTTTGATTAAATATTTTCAGTTAAGACCCTGTTACGAAAGTACAAACTGTGCTTATAAGGGCATTGATGACACCAAGGTCCCTTTTGAAGAGCTTACTGAGATCATTGGATGTCAACAAAGTCAGCTTGTGGGAAAGTGATCAGAAACGAGCAACCGAACAGCAAGGGGAGCATCTGGACATATACAATCTAAAAATAGATAAAGGTGAGCCCTTCTACTCGCTTCTATATGCTGTACATTCTGATGGGTGATCGGAAGCACCAACCATGGCAGAAATACGTCTTAGATTAACTGAATCCAAGTATGCAGATACTGGCAAAGTGGGATCAGTATCCTGGCTTATTGAGGGAATCAACTTGGAGGATGCACAGTACGTCATTTTATCACCTTTAGGATCAGAGTGTGATTCAATTCCTCCATAGGGATGCATTGAGGGTAGATATCCGGCAGCTTCCAAGAGACATGCCTGCTACTCAGAAGGCTGTGGTTGCCGAGAAGCAACAAAAATTAGCTGCACGGATCTCAAAATATCATGAAAGAACTGATGCCATGACCCAGGGTATCGAAGTCAACTCGGGTACAGTGCCCCTGGATGACATCAGATTTTGCACTGCAGATGTCGTGGAGTTAGGGCCAGAAGCTATAGATCTGGAATTTGCCTCTGAGGAGATTGGTGAGGAAGTACCTGCAGAAGTGATGGGTATTTGGATGCCATCATCCATGCCTCACAAAGATGCTCTAGCCCTTGGGTTGGGTGCTCTAGTGGCCGAAGAACTCCAATTACGGCAGGGTCAGTCAAATGATTGCCTAGAAAGGTTACGCCAGGCTCTTGGTCACAAAGCAATCATTTACCATCAACACTTCTGAAGTGCGTATTCCACATGGGCAGGCACAAGGTCGAAGCAAGAGGCCTTACGGTGTCAGATAAAAATAGATAAGTGTGTTCGAGGCTATCAAAGGGCAAGGGATGCAATGCAGAGGCTGGGAGTAGACGAAGAAACTCTCACTAATGTTTATCAAGAAATTCAGCCAAACCAGCTCACTGTGAATCAGGAAGTGACCAAGGAGAACAGACATGGGCAGGGATCAGACAGACTGGCTTGGTTTTGGAGGTTCAACAACTGTGGGAATACTCATGAAGATCCATGGATGGATGAATGTAGGTGATACTTAATATTTCATACATGTTCTCACAAGAAGTATTAGTCTACAGGGTCAATTGGTTAAAAGCCAAGGCTAGGTGGCAAAGGTGGGATGAGGAATTGAATTTGGTAAAACATGAGATGGGTTGGACGGTTAGCTGGTTTCAAAATAAGAAGGATGAATGGGATAGAAGATATCACCAAGCGACAAAACCTGGTCATCAAGCATATGCACAGCAACAGGTGCTCTTGTGGGAAAGGTTTGAATTGGATGCCCAGAATGCATTCAAGGACAAAATGATTATAGTCAATTAACTCTACAATTATCTTTGTATAGCCCTATGTAAATTTATAGGAGTCTCACCAAAGTATATGGCCAGGACAGAACGTAGCTACTGTACATATGGTTTGGCCAGCCAGGTTATCCTGACTGCATAATCGGCCAGACAGCATTATACCTATCGTGAATATGGGTCGGCCAGTCAGGTTATCCTAACTACATAATCGGCCAGACCAGACAGTACCTACTATACCTATAGGTCGGCCAGCCAGGTTTGCCTGACTACATAATCGGCCAGACCCGGATGTACTTGCTGTGCATATGAGTTGGCTGGCTTACTTGGCCAGACTACTGGATCAGCCAGACCAAAACATGTACAGAGTGATCACCCAGCCTGTTTGGCCTCACTAAACCATCTATCTCACTATGTAAGGGGTGATTCTCCTGGCCAGTCCACCGTATACAAGGATGACACACTGACACACTTTTATTTTCATGCTGACCAGTACTGGCCCTATGGAATCAGCCAAGCCCAAGGTACAAGCATCTCCCTTATTATATAGATACTGGCCAGTACTGGTCCTACAGGGTCGGCCAGTCACGATCCATGGATGTATCCCATGTTACTTTCATATTGGCCGGTACTGGCCCTATGCATTCGGCCGGGCCAAATCTATGGGCATCTCCATTACCATGTAGCTATTGGCCAGTACTTGCCCTACAGTATCGGCCAGTCATAGTTTTATACTGGCCAGTACTGGCCCTACGACATTGGCCTGTCCAAATGTACAGGCATCTCCCTAATCTTATAACTATTGGCCAGTACTGGCCCTATGAAATTGGCCAGTCACAATCCACGGTCATGTCCCTCCTGATATAGAGACTGGCCAGTGCTGGTCCTACAGGGCCAGCCGGTCACATTCTACGGGTGTATCCCCATATTTCTTACATGCTGGCCAGTACTGGTCCTACATGGTTGGCCAGTACTGGTTCTACGAGGGTGGCCAGTCAGAAGGTATGGGCTTGTCCCTTATTGTATATTTACTGGCCAGCACTTGTCCTACAGAGCCGGCCGGTTACATCCTATGGCTGTCCCATTTTACTTACATGCTGGCCAGTACTGATCCTACAATGCTGGCCTCCTATCATCTACGGACATGTCTCTTGTTACTTTGATACTGGCCAGTACTGGTCCTATGGGTCTGGCAGATTAATATCTAGAGACCATGGGCCTGGTACTTGGATCCTGGCCAGTACATGCTCTACATGCCTGGCCGGTCACAATCTATGGACATCTCCTATATTACTTAGGTACTGGCCAGTACTGGGCCTACGTTGCTGGCCGGTCACCCTGCCACCCCCATCTTATAGCTTATTGATCATTACTGTATGTACAATGAGCTTTGGCCAGAATGGCCCTACAGGCTGGCCAGTACATTGTCTACATGAATTTAGTACAGTCAGCCAGCCTCCGGCCGCACACATTGTATGGTCATTTGGCACGTCCGGGGTACAGGTTCTATGTAGGGTCTTGACTGAATGGTCTGGACTTACTGTCCTCACACCGATGAGTTGTCCATTGAGTTGTCCAGATGGCATTGAGACAACTCTGAGCTAATGGATTCTTCAACGTCAAGACCGTGGCGTGAGACGTTAAGATTGATGACGCCAGATTGACGAGGGGCTGAGCGGGGCATTATGATCAGTGGACTAGATCATAGTGTTGAGAGACAAAGAGCAGCATGACCATGACAAACGGTCACACCCCTGGTCTGCATGTGAAGCGCATTGCGGCAACATTTAATTGAAAGGTACTAATAAAGGTACTAGTAGAACCTACACACCTCCTAGGAAAAATTAGAGTAAGGTAGATAGTTGTTAACATGTAAAGCTAAAGTAAAGCAGAATTTTGAGGCAAGAGAGTAAGTGGCAGATTAATAGTAGTTTCATTGTTATTTTACTACAAAATGCTAGCAAAATTATCAATACAGGCAGACAACATATTTGACAATCAATGTTTCGAGTGCGGCCCGCTGGGCTGGGCTTATAGCATCGAAACATTTTCCCAGACCTTCGTGATAAATCTGCCAGTCGTCCACTACAAAGTCGCTGGCAATGAAGATACCTTTGGAGCGCTCCCCAAGCGCCCACCTGAATATAGTGCCAGTCATTAAAAATAAGGGCCGTAAATTATCGGCAGTCAATGAAACGTCCTTGCCGCCTAGGAATTGTTTGTATTGAAACTTACTGTCGTACATGACATACGCAATGAATTCCAACACAGGGGCGTTCCCAAATGGGACCACAACAAGGACACTGTTAGCCTACACCTGCGTGTCAGTTTGATTTCGGAAGGCGGACATATCGCTCACCTCAAATACAGTGTCCAAAAAAAGAGTCTTCCGTGATCAATTCGACCACTTGATTTGCATGGGCTTCTGTGCCTCTGACCCCCTTCAAATTGTACTCTAGATACGTGTAATGGTGCCCTGCATCTCTTAAGTCGTTGCGCATGGTTTTGACCAAGTTCACGAGCTTTTTCTCCCCGGAGACGGCAGAACCTCTTGCTAGGTCCTGATACTCAGCTGGTTCGAATATCATTAGTCTGCGGCTCGACAAATATGTCAGAAAAAACTTACTTGGCTGGTTTTCAACGGTAGTGGCCCACGCGGACTTTGCCTTGGCGGCAATGTCACCTTTTGCAGGAAATAGAGATGATCCAAGTAGCAGCCTCTTCATATTGTCCTTTGCTTGGGATACAACAGCTGCCTCGTTGAAGGCCACTACATTAATCTCAGGCCCTTGCGAGACTGCGGGAGGCGTCATTGTGAGCATTTGAAAGGTGAGTTGCCTTGCGGCTTCTCCCCTTTCAATCCCTGTACGCTGAGTTCGGCGCGACGTCCTCGACTGAGTTGTTCCACTGGATTGTGTCCGATGGAGGCGTACAGCCAGGAGAGGAGATTGAGGATTGTCAGGGATGTGAGGTTGTAAGTGGATGGTAGCGTGGGGTTGGGGCAGATTGGTGCTGGCCGATGTTCCAGTAGCACCAGCCTGAAAGTGGCGAGGCACGGTGTTGCTGGCCAATGACATGGTAGCGTGGGGTTGGGGCAGATTGGTGCGGGCCAATGTTCCAGGAGCACCAGCCTGAAAGCGGGGCAAGGTGTTGCTGGCCGATGGCATGGTAGCGTGGGGTTGGGGCAGATTGGTGCTGGCCGATGTCCCAGAAGCACCAGCCTGAGAGCGGGGCAAGGTGTTGCTGGCCGATGGCACAGAAACTTAGGATAAGCGCAGTGATCTGTGATTATGATGAACGAAATCATACTGATCAGGATGTGTGGGTCCCCAAGCTCCTGTCTGACTGAGATCTGTATCCCCGTCAGGCCCCCATACCTCGTCAAACGAAGAATTGGATTGATGATCATCTGTGGCAGCCATCATCCTAGCCGCTGCAGACGCTAATATGTTAGGGTGATGTGGGACTGGGTGGTGTATTCCCAGAGCATGACCCAAAGCATAGGGTTGATAAAGAAGATTCGCTGGGAAATGGCCAGTCCAGCAGAAATCGGGAATGGTGTCATCGACTCGAACATTTGAAGAATCTTGGGTAGGTGGCACTGCTGCAAATGACTGCCAGTGGGAGTGGTTGGACATCGTGGAACTGGAGGGTCACCCAGGTTGAGCGACTCATCGTTTGAACCAATATAATAAGGGCACGTGGTTAATCAGCAAATGATAATCCTGATCAGAGTCATCTGGGAGCAGGACCATCAAGCCGCACTATCATGGTCACTTCAATGCTCCTGGTTGAAGTTCACGTGACCTTGAGTTTGTGCTTCAAGCTCCGAGTCGGAGTTGATATGGCTGGAGCGTGCTGACTTGGAGTTTTCCGCTTTTCGTGTCAGTGCCGAGCCAAATGACAATGCCAGTGTACAACGACGAACTTGTTGTTTCCAGAATCCGAATCCCGTGAATAATGATGTAAGCATTCGGACCCATCACTGCTTCCAGTGAGGATGGTATTATCTCATGCGCGCTCGAGCTATCATCGGTTCTGGAGTGACTCATCCCATCTTCACATTCGGACCCAATGATACTGCTTCCTCACTATGCCTGTTGAGTACGAGAGGCCTCAGTGGACTTCAAAATGGATTGCGCTGATGATTTAGGATGAGAATTTCAGTGAGTGAATAGATATTGAAGCAGCCCACCTTTGAGTCTGATGGACTAATCACACTGCTTCAGGGAATGAATGTAGGCCAACGTCGAGGATGCATCGACTGAAAGCATGTGGAAATGTTCCTGACGAGATGGATGAATACCGAGGTCACAGTAAGAACAATGGAAGGGACCACACAAGCTAGGATTTAGAGGAACCAGCATCAGCCACATTGTGGTTGGGGATCCATTCCCTGAAACTGGTGTATGCTACAACACATTGAATACCCAAGAGAGACGCTAGAGCTAAGTCACCGTTCACTCTTCAAACCAAGGAACTTCTTGAAGTCATTGAGGGAGCAAACGCCCCATGCTCGGTTAGCCTCAATACCCACCGGAGATGCATGATCGGAGGTGTGCCATGAGCACCAAAGCTCGCAGCACGATGCTCCCAGAGGTCCTGAGAGAATATGTGAATTCTAGCACAAGATAAGATATTATGGTCACTAACGCACCCTGGAGCCAACTGGCAAGATCGGAATCCTTGAATGAGTCGTTGTTGGGACCTCCCGCCCCGTGTTTAAGGCTGGAAGGACTCCAACAGTGAGAGTAGCACCCACAGTAGGTACCAAGATCACTCACACCCCGAATGTCCATTGCTGAAGATCCTGCTCTTTCTTCGTGAGCTCAGCTTCTTTTGAATGAAAGTCCTTCAAGGTGATATCATCTGGTTCCTTGTCAGGGAATAGCGCTTTGAACTGGAGCTTGGTCCATTCCTCATCCTCGGCAGAGGTTGTCGCATGCCATTTATACAAGCAGTTGAATTCGACACTGCAAGCATTACCACACCCATGCTCGAAGACTGAGTGATCCTCTTCACGAAGTTCATCAAACAGCTCCAAACTCCAGCTGGAGCCTTGTCAGATGAGGCGGAGAGTAGTCGGAGAAGACAATAGCTGCGAACCACACAGTTGCAGAGACGAGCAATCTGGAATATTTCTTCGTCTTGCTGACGAGTGCTGCAAAGGAGAACATGAGGGCGGACATGCCCTGGGGATGCGGGGTAGCACTAGAAAAGAAGTTGAGTAAGAGAATGAAGGAGATGAAGTCGAATAGAGCTACCTTGTCTCTACGAAGGAGTGTGTCAAAGATAAGTCCAGCATCGGGCATTTGGTTGTGTGGCAGGGGGTTTGTGCCTTGAACAGACCGTGCATAAGGCGTACCAGCTTTTCCGAGGTTTGGAGCATCAGGGTTGTTACCTGAGCCATCTGCAGCACGGAACTGACTTGGATACTCGGGTCCAATGTATGTAGCAGGGGGGGGGGGGGTGGGCAAGGCCATTGTAGACTATGACGGAGTGAGTACTTGGATTAGTAACAAGTGAGAGGGCTACTAACGGGTCTTGATGGTGAAAATGCAGGCCATTCTGGAAGGTTTTCTGAGGGGTGGTTGGCCATGAACGACGACAAGTGTTCCAACTTTGGAAACGATGAATATGGAGTTGTGTGGCAAGGCGAATATGCTAACAAGTATCTTGCGGTCATCAGTTGTACCTGCATGGGTGATAGTATTAAGAGTCGCAGACTACAAGGCAAGGTTAAATGGTATGACCACAAGGTTCAATAGGCGACTGACTATGACGGACTCATTTATTTCTTCAATGGGGCATTTCATCTGGAAAAGTGAGTTGTTGAGTGAAGGTTGCGAGCTATGGAATGAGTGCAATTCAGTAAAGGTATGTGTTAAAAACATGGAAAGCTTGCCTCGGACTCGTCTGTGCTTTTCCTTTGGCAGCACCTTTGCCTCTGGATTCGTTCATCCAGGTGTTGTGAGGGCCAGGTGAACCATCCTTGTCTTGCCTTGCAGGCGGCATGGGAATCTGGCCAAGAGGTGACTTGACAGGGCGTGGTTGTGGACGCGGCTGCTGTGCAACAGGCTTTGGGGGAGTGCCCCTAAGCAGCGACGCACGGCCAGGCTTAGGAGGAAGAGGAGGGGGCAGGGGCATAGTACGAGGTTGGAGGGGCTGCTTCTGAGGGGTCGGCTGTGATTCCACCTGGGAATACTCAGCTGTGGTGCTATAAGATTCATAGGTAGAGATGGAGGCTGTGCAGAGGGGTAGAATTGTTGGGACCTGGTCAACTGGTCCATAAGATTTTCTACAGACTTGCGCTTTGTGTCATTGAGAGACCCTAGAGAAGCGGATGTCCAGGAGTCCTCGTTTGTGCTGGATGCACTTGCGGGACCTGCAGCAACAGGCTTCTTCTTGACGGTAGACATGGAGTCAAGAGCATTGAAAGGAGAAACAGATTTGAACATGGACTTGCGGGGAGAGGGCGTCAGCTGCTGGGGCTGTTGAGGCTGGAGGATGGGTTATGTATCCCTGGGCTGGGCTTGTGGGATGTGAGTAAGGGCTCTCATTGAGATGGTAGGCATCTCCAATAAAAGACTGTGCCATAGACGATTGTCCCATGGAGGACTGGAACTGCGGGCAGGCAGCAGGCAGAAAAATAAACATTTGTTGTGGAGCGGGCTCTGAAAAATTAGAGTGGGGAGCAGTACTGTCATAGAGATCAGCATAAAAGGTATCAAGGAGATCCCAAGAGGTCATGGTAGAAAGAAATGGGTAGCATGATGAAAAGAAGCGAAATGAAAGGATATGGAAACGTGCCTTGTGTATGAAGTGAGGTGGGATCAACATGCAGCGCGGGGGGCGAACGAAAACTGACTCACCCCATGAGTTGTTCAAGGAGGATCTTTCCTTGAGTTTCACTGTACCCAATGTGAGACATCAGCATAGAACAGGCATCATAATCAAACCCAACAAAACGCACCAGAAGCCTGAAAAGTGCCAACTCCCCACCCCACTGTGACTTAAGCACACTCCCTGCAAGCCACATCAACACCAACGCGCTCCTAGCACCCACCAAAAACACATTAGCAATATTCAGCAGGATTACAAACAGTGAGATGAAGGAAGGGGGTGATATGAGGTGCTGTTTCTTCGCTGAGTGCTAACTCTCCTGGCACACCAACTATCAAGACAGAGTCTGACAGACAGTAGTTATGGACATGGCTAAATACAAATATTTTTATAGTTATGTGAACCTGCGAGTTGATATTGAATCGAGTGATTAGTGAATGAGGTACTTGTACCCGCGACTGAATTGGGACTTACTAGTAACTCAAAAAGAAAGGTCATCAAAGTCTTCCTCGACTTCCTCTCCTAGGTCATCTGCCCCATCGTCACACTCTCCCGCATCTTCCTCACTCTCAATGTCATCGTCATCATCACCATCCTCTGACTCCTCATCGTCCAAGTCAAGATTGACATGCATCCCCTGTTCATCATCATCTCCACAATCCTCATCACTATCTCCGCCTTCATTGATATCCATAGCCTCCACTGGCGCTCTTGACAGGGAGCCAAAACAATCTCTGACAATCCTCCACAAAGCTGCTGGGTGTCCCACGCCCAGGTCGGTATAACGTATGAACATATCGCAATTGACAAAACTAGCATTGATTGACATGAGTATCCACCCACAAGAGAAAAACATTGCACTCACATTCCGACATAGTATTCTTCCCAATCATTTAGTTCCCTGTTAGGACGTGCCAACAATTGTCCGTGACAGAGCGAGCTTATGCCACGCTCAGAAGCGAATACGGGAATCAAATGAGCTCCTCGGATCACTTGGCCTGGATCAAGAAATCCGAAGGCGTCATAATCTGACTCCTCCACAAATGCTACTTTGGGAAGGTGAGCGCGCTGCATGCCAGACTGGTGTGTTTTGATTGGTGCAAGCCATCTGACATAGAGGACTTCGAGGTGCTGTTTATTACCCCCTTCAAGCCATGTGTTCATGTGATATATCCCTAGTACACAAGCATACCAGTATGGATGACTCAGAGCACTTTCTCCTGAAAGCACCATCACATCTGCATGTGTTCTTGGGTTGACGGTATCGTATTCGTGTCTCATGTTGTACGTCATATAGTGTACCTGCATGGTCTGAACAGAGTAGACCACATTGTTCGGAATGATAACCGAGTTGCGTTCCTCAGCGGTGAACGTGTGGTCGCAGTAGCCGATATCCAACTTATTCAGCCTATATAAAATGTGATCTTTCAATTGTGGGATGAAGTTCTGAAAGTTATCATGAGTGAACTGGCACCCTACAGGTCAAGAGTGCGATAGTTTACCTTGATAGCTGGATCGCTGTCCTTTCCCCAGAGGAACTCAAACAACGAGACTGGGTTGTTCTGACTGATGGCGATAGAATGATGGTCTTTCAAGGCGGGTGATGGCGGAATGGGGGAATGATCGGCCGCCGACTGGTTACTGGAGGACTCGGAGATGCCTGCTGCTTCCCTGATTCGTCGTAGTACACGGCGCCTCCGTTCATGTTTTGCTAGTTGTGCTGGGGTGTCGAGTTTGCTAGTTAGCGGATAGAACATTTTTAAGGTTCTGTGCACCAGCTCTCCCTATGCAAAAATTCATAAGCATATTTGGGGGGTAGGAAACGGACAACGCGCACAATTTGAGTGGTGAAAGAATCAGTAGTCCCAAAGAATTTAATGGTATGTACATAATCTCCCATTGCGTGAAACTTGTAGGTGTTTAAATTGAACTTTTTCACCTTTGGTCTGCTAGCCTGAGATTCTGTAGGGGTGCCTTGAGGTTCCGTGCGTTGGGCCAACTTTCATTGGCGAGCTGCCTTTGGTAACTCCATAGTATTAAAGGCAGCGCAAGTACAATCGCGGAACTTTCGCAACTGCCTTGAGAGTTTCTTGAATGTGTCCTCGAGAAAATCAAGCGTCGATTCTGAATGAAGCCTTAACTTGGCAAGAGCATGCCACTGTGCAAATCTATATAAAAGACACTGCACAATCACGTCATGAGTAGTAGGAAACAGTCCTTTGCATACAGGTATTGCACACTGGAGAAAGGGGTCAACAAGCAAGGTAGAGAATAGTCAAGTGTGGGGCAAAAACCTGCAAGATGTGTTCAAAGTCTCGTGCAGCTAGCTTCTTCATATCGGATGTGTTGTTTGCGAAGGTTCGAATTACCCCACTCCAGAAAGTTGGAACCTGACGAAATCTGTGGTGCGTCACAATTTGTTAATTATAACACAATAGATATTTGTACAGGAGCCACCATGACATACCTGGAGTCCATGATTGCAACCAACTGATCTCCCCCTGGGAGTGAATAAAGGATCCTTATGAGATGGGTGAAGAACGCCTTCCAAGTACCCAGCTCGCATTTGTGCATGAAGTCTACAACCAACATCCTAAATGGGTCAAGGCCCAGCACTCCTAGCCACTCGACAAATTTGTTCTATGAGTTGCAATTTTGAGCCGACAACGAGGGGCTTGAAACTTCACACTTACTAAGACAGGTACCCAAGAGTCCTTTCCAAGTGTCTCTTCAACCTTTGCACCGTCTACAGTATTTCCCCACTTGTAGATGTATTCTTGTGCCTTAACAACGTTAGCCTCAACATAAACCCGAAGATTCTTGATACAGCTCTTCATGTCCTTGATGAGGCCGAGAGAAGAATACATCGATTTTGGAATGAGACAATGGGGACACGAGCACATGCCCATGTCTTTAATTGTAGCAATTAAAGCCCTAAGACCTTTAGTATTAGCTATTTACACATTTTCAACAGAGAACGCACTTCTCGGGGTAATCAGCAGAGTATGTGAATATATGAGGAAATATCCTGTGCACGACACCATCAGTGCATGTCAATACAATGCCATAATGGTATGCATGGATGAATTCCTGGTCTAGTAGACTATCCCAGCATGTGTGGAACAACTCGTGTCGGCAGTGTGTATGAAGGGCAGCCATGCCACTTTTCGATACTCAAGGCAATGTATGCAGAATGTCTTTGATGTTATCAGGCAGCTAACATTAAAGTAAAAGAAGTGCTTCAAGGTACAACTGGGTGACTCACCGATGGTAAAAATCCCACAAGGTGGCACGCGCCAAATTTTGGAGCAGAACGTGCATACTTCGTCAAGTTTCCGAAGTACATATACAGAGGCCAGGCCTTTGCCAGTCCCGAAGTTTGCAAGATGCATGGCATCTGAAAAAAACATGAGGCCAGCGACCACCCGTTCCAATTTACATCCGGGCTCTCTTGGGAGCTTTTGTACCTCGTCCTGGATAGCCATCCAAGAGTCAGACGTATATAACTCATCAAATATACGTTCTTCATGATTGTCCAATGGATCTTTCCATAGGTGCTTGAAGGGCACAAGGTGAAATGCGCTCGCTTGGATATCTGCGAAAGCCGTCCGAATGACTTGAACAAGGGGGTGAAAATGTAGTCCAGGAACAGGTGAAAAGTCTCGCGTCAGTCCTGCTTCAATTTCATAGGAATCTTAATTGTAACACTAGTCTGCAGTCCAGTCATCTGGAAACTCGATCTTCTTCCCACTGGGGTCGTTGTCTAATTCTCGTAAACTCTTTCGCACTGGAGAAGTCCTGTAAGTGCTTCACAGTCGAAATCCTCTGCCAACACCACTTCTTTGACAAGACTGCGCAACTTCAGCCTCAGGATTTCTTATTACTGCCAGGTATTCATCCAAGATATGAGTCGATAGATCAGTCATGTTCGGGAAAGGGTTAGGAGGTGGGAGAACATCAGCCAAATCAGTCTCTATCATGGTTGGACATGTCTTGGAAAGTAGCATGGATGGGACGAATCTATCTGGCTCAAAGGATGGGCGCCGAGGGTACAGGCGGCAAAGTCCAAGAGAGTTGAAGGTCGTTTGTAGCGTGTCTCGGAGCATTAATATGACTTTCCAGAGTCTAGACTGAGGTGGGGCTGCATGACTGTGAGTGGATGAAGCATCGAAAATGTCCGAGTTATTGAGGTCCCCGTCAGAAAAAGGAGTGTCCTCAAAAGTTCTAGGCACTCAGTCTGACACGATGCGAGGGTTCTTCTGGCGAGCCTGTAAAAGGTCAGAAGCTGACTTGGGGATCCCAAAGACCCGGACGTACCCAAGGCATCTCTATCAATGTCAAACTGCCTCTGCTCAGAAGGTTTCTGAAAGTTCTTGAGTACTGCTGCGCTAGCCTGAGACAAGCCTCCAACAACCTGAGCGGGTTTGGAGCGGTCGCTGCTAGCCACATTATGCTGTTCCACGGGCATGATTTTCTAGAAACTGTTCATGAAATGATACTCGGGCCGTAATTGAAGATAGTTTACCTTGAGTCCTCGCGAGGAACTAACTGAACTTATTTTAGCCGCCTCTTTCGCCCTTTCTTGTCTTTTCTGGTGAGATAAAAGTTGGGATTTGCGGAATGACTGGCATGATGCTCGATGTCTATTGAGCCCTCGACTGTCGGCGGTCACCTTCCCCCACGAGCAGCCAGGAGCATCGCAGAATACCATCCAACTTGAATGATAGTAAATAAAAAGTAGAAGAACAAGGTAGACGAGTTTTTTGTGCATTCGTCATTCACGACATTCAACCGCTGACTTGGACAGCTCGAGTCAGGTTGGAAATGGCAGTCAGTCGCCTACGATGAGCCAAGCGACCAATTGTACACCTGGCAGTTGTCGGATGATATTGCAACATTGCCTGCACATCCACGGTTGTTACAAGTTGTTTGTCTACTACATGTGACACGACTTGAAGCTTGACAAATTGTAAACATCATATGGCCTCAGCGTGGCCGCTTCAATGTAGAATCACTTCAGAAATCAGTCCATGTTCTACTAGTACTAGGAACAGCTTAACTGCTCCTGACAAAATACAAATTATCCCTGATGACCAGCTTATATCAACCCCCCCCCCCCTCTCTTTCCATCTTTCAGCTACAGGATGACTTACTTATTTCATAAACGTACAAACGAAACAATGGAGCCATTGAAACAAGTGCATACGTCATAGTACTGTCTGGTGAGTTAATAATATGGTAAAAGGATTAGCATAAGCGGCTCACCAAGTCGAGGCTCAGTATGGCCAATTATAAATATGATTCCCTGAGTCTTGAATAATAGCTTCCAAACATGAGTTCACGTAGAGTTCAGGAGTTGCATCGTCCATGGGAAGATTCAGCTCGCGTGCATCAGCAGCATCCTCTAGATGATCAAGCTTCGAGTCTGCAACAGTGAATGCGACGAAATCTTCAACATATGCAGCCATAGTAAAGTCTGCATCATCTTCGAGCTGTGCTCTGGTACGTTTGACCAGAAGCGCTTCGAAGAAGGAGGCTTCCACTAAGCTATCAGCATACATCTTGGAATTGTGGTTCACTATCTTTGTCTGCAGCCTCGCGTGTCGTTCAATCTCCTCCAGGCCCCAGGCTGATGCAAGGGCCACCAAACGTGTGTGTTCGCATTCGGCTTGTGCCGCAAGAACAGCGTCCTGTCCTGAATGATTTCATCTGGCAAATCCTTTATGCCATTAAGGAGTATTTTTTTGCCCTAATACTTGTTAAGTTAAATCCATCTTATGTTGTACATGAGACACTGGTAATACCTTCTGAACATCTATCATGCTCATATCAGTATCTCCCCCAAGAAACCGCCGAGCAAAGTGAAGCTCTAATGCGGAGGGAGCATTGACTCGGTTTCCCTGTCCGACAAACCATGGGGATGCACGCTGTATGTAACAAGACATATGACGAGTTACAGGTGGAAGAGCTGGAGCCACAAAAATTGGATCACCAGGTAGTGTCTTTCCTAGAATTACTAGAGCCTGTTGCTCCTAGCAACATATCATGGCAAGGAATGCCACTGTTGGCCTGCAGGTATTTCTTGTAAAAAAATCAGCTGCCCATTTAATTGACTAGATTGATCACATACCTGACTTTCATCCTCAGAATTAATGGTACATCGTGTAGGGGAAGGATGCTCCATGATGGAAGTCATGGCTGGGTAAAACTTAGATTTCAACACCTTATTTCTGGTGTTCTCTGTTAGTGATAAATCAACATTCCAGAGTGGAGTTTTAAAAAATGCTGGGCTCATCCGACTTATCAAGACCATTCATTGGTGCCAGCTCATGTGCCCTAATTCACATGCATAATAAAAGGATACATTTAAGTCTCGATGAGCGAGCCCAGATCGGTATTACTATACCGTACCAGTGGCACAGCAGTTTAACACACCGCTGCCATTGCTAAACTAAGTCAACACAACAGGATAAAATGGTCAACCGTATCATGATTTATCTCCCAGGCCGGATCATGTAGTAGATATTGTGATTCATGAGGGCTATCGATGGAGGAGGAGGTTGGATATCGATGGAGGAGCAGCCTGAGGGGGTTGGATATCAGATGTCAGGAATAGGAGTTTTAATCAGGTTACCCACTTGAACCATTTTAAATCATGACATTGCCCCATTCAATCCGCTAACGGCCACTTGGATGGGAATAATATTAATACTACTATCAATTTGCTATCGATGGCCAGAAATCCAAGCTTTGAATTTGATGTATGACCTCAACTCACAAACAATGTGTCAGATTGTATTTGTGTGTAGAAGAGTTGCATGTGAAGTAATTTGAAGAGTATTGGTTTGCATCCTGCATATACGGTACCTACTCCACAAACCACATTCATGTTTCCCTTGAGTGTGACACTATGTCCCATTAATACTAGTGGTAGTGAGCGTACTGCCAGGTTATATCCGTCAATGGGAAATTTAAAATGATATCATATTATGTAAACATTTGGGGTGCAGATAACCAATAACAAGATCAAGTATTAACTCATCCCAGAGATAGTATCACTAATAGATGGAATGATTAGAGTCAGTCATTAATGAGTAAATAACAGACTAAAAATGAAATATGCACCATCATTTGGGCTGTTACTTGAGAGTTTGAACGTTTTCTTCGCCCTCATCGCGGTTGTCAGCTGGCGATCGCGCCTTCCTTTTTCCTTTGACCTTCCTTCCTGCTTTCACATGTTCATCCTTCATGTGGATATAACAAATATGAGAGTGAAATGTATATGCAATGCCTTCTGGCATTCCTACCTTCTCCTCATAGAAGCTACAATCAAAGTGAGTTGCAGTCGATAGATAGAATATACCACGCTCTTTCAGTACATTCAGATACTGAGGAAAATTCATCGCAGGATAGCAAAGATGAATGCTCGTGAGGACATCATTGATATCTCACAGCGGCTCGTCATCTTCAGATTCTTCATCACTCTCCATGTAAAGAGCAAATGTCCTCTTGAGTGGTTGAGGCGCATCAGAGGACTTTTGTTTTGTTGGAAGAAGCGTGCGCCATTGTGAGTGTTGACAGAGGGTGGAAGGTGAACATGGTTATGGATGATGGGTGATATAAGCTTGGTGGGTACACGCTGGAGCAACGATAGACTTCGTCCCTGGCGCATCTTTCAATCTTGTCAAAGTGGGGCATGTTTGGTGGAGTAATGCAGGCGTTATCTGGATTTTGAATGTCGTGCTGGAATTCATGAGCATCATATAGTGTACTCAGACTCGGAGGTACGAATGCGCTACCACATACCAGATGTTAGCCCACTCCTGTAGGGTCACGAGTACAGAGCGGATAGTGTGGAGCATTTGGTTGCAGCACATCCACCCAGCAATATGTATTCTCTCCTATGTGCTTGACCATGATGCTCAGAACACCGAACGTGTTTTCACATTCTCTAATTCCTTTGTATGCGGCAGAGTGTCCCTAGATGTAATGGTGCGAGACTCCATCGGGTTCCTTGAGCCTATCTGTGGTTGTTTTTGACTTTACTCCCATGCCGGGCATCTACAAGTTATCGTCATGATGTGCAGAAAACTTGAGAGTTTAAAATGAGAACACTTACGGTGTTCACAACCTCAACGATGACGTTTGTCTTCTTCTGGCCAGCAATTCCTGCTCCGTCCTTGCAGCTTGAATGCGCTTGTCGCGGTCTTGAGTAGTCAA